>JACXGI010020863.1:0-10739 GCA_016801175.1 Esox masquinongy | reverse complement strand
TTTTTTTCCCTTGTTAATGGGGTTGGGACCATCAGTTGTGTTGTGCAGAAGTCAGGTTGATACACAGCCGACAGCCCTATTGGACAACTGTTAGAATTCATATTATGGCAAGAACCAATCAGCTAAGTAAAGAGAAACGAGTGGCCATCATTACTTTAACAAATGAAGGTGTCAGTCCGGAAAATTGCGAAAACTTTGAATGTGTCCCCAAGTGCAGTCGCAAAAACCATCAAGCGCTACAATGAAACTGGCTCACATGAGGACCGCCTCAGGAAAGGAAGACCAAGAGTCACCTCTGCTGCTGAGGATAAGTTCATCCGAGTCACCAGCCTCAGAAATCGCAGGTTAACAGCAGCTCAGATTAGATACCAGCTGAATGCCACACAGAGTTCTAGCAGCAGACACATCTCTAGAACAACTGTTAAGAGGAGACTGCGCGAATTAGGCCTTCATGGTCAAGTAGCTGCTAGGAAACCACTGCTAAGGAGAGGCAGCAAGCAGAAGAGATTTGTTTGGGCCAAGAAACACAAGGAATGGACATTAGACCAGTGGAAATCTGTGCTTTGGTCTGATGAGTCCAAATTTGAGATCTTTGGTTCAAACCAACGTGTCTTTGTACGAAGCAGAAAAGGTGAACGGATGGATTCTACATGCCTGGTTCCCACCGTGAAGCATGGAGGAGGAGGTGTGATGGTGTGGGGGTGCTTTGCTGGTGACACTGTTGGGGATTTATTCAAAATTGAAGGCATACTGAACCAGCATGGCTACCACAGCATCCTGCAGCGACATGCCATCCCATCCGGTTTGCGTTTTTTTGGACCATCATTTATTTTTCAACAGGACAATGACCCCAAACACACCTCCAGGCTGTGTAAGGGCTATTTGACCAAGAAGGAATGTGATGGAGTGCTGCACCAGATGACCTGGCCTCCACAGTCACCGGACCTGAACCCAATGGTTTGGGGTGAGCTGGACTGCAGAGTGAAGGCAAAAGGGCCAACTAGTGCTAAGCATCTCTGGGAACTCTTCAAGACTGTTGGAAAACCATTTCAGGTGACTACCTCTTGAAGCTCATCCAGAGAATGCCAAGAGTGTGCGAAGCAGTAATCAGAGCAAAGGGTGGCTACTTCGAAGAAACTAGAATATAAGACATGTTTTCAGTTATTTCACACTTTTTTGTTAAGTACATAATTCCATGTGTTCATTCATAGTTTTGGTGCCTTCAGTGAGAATCTACAATGTAAATAGTCATGAAAATAAAGGAAACGCATTGAATGAGAAGGTGTGTCCAAACTTTTGGCCTGTACTGTATGTATATGGGTTGTAGTTACTGAAATGCATGAAAACAGTACTGGTAAGTTCATGAAGAAAGGTTAGAGGTGATCAAGTACTCATTAAATGTAGAAAAGAATACATATATTGCTTACAGTTTAGTAGCAGTGAAATGGAAAGCACTCCCAACCGCAAAATTGTGGAGATCGCAGTGGTTACAAGCGTAACTGTGGTTCTTTGACACAAGCATCAGTACAATCAACGGAACTTATTCTTGGGGGATGTAACGAACCAGCAGGCATTCCTGTCCTTAGATATGTGTTTGTCAAGGCTTGGATTTCAGGGATGCCAGTATTTGAATTGCAACACTTTTTTAGTCTTTATAATGAAACCGTAATTGAACAAATCTTCTGCTAACAAAAACTCCTGAGGAAATGTGTTTTAAAGTAACCTGTCTCTGCGTGTGTGATCAGGAAAAACACCGTTGTGACCAGGAGAAGCTGGAGGAGGAGTGGCGTCGGGCCCAGCGGGAGGCTGTGACAGATGGGGATAGTGCAAACCATGCAGTATGCAGTCATAACAACAGTTTTTCTGGATATAAACTAAACTACAAACTCAGGACCCTAGCACTAAGCCTTTACTGTCTGTCCTCAGGAGCCGAGAGATCTGCAGGTGGACAACAGGAAAAGCCGGTTCTCTCCTGTCTCCCATTTTTGTCAGCCCACCCCAATCAGGGAGGACCATGAGGAGGAAAGAAGGAAGAGGAAAGAGGAGGCACAAAGAAGAAAAGAGGAGGAGCATCGAAGGAGGGAGGAGGAGGAACAAGAGCTGCTGCGTCTTCAGGAGGAGAAGAGGCAGGAACAGGAAGAAGAGGAGAGGAGGAAGCAGAGGGAAGAGGAGCTGAGATGGCAGAGGAGAAAGGAAGCAGAAAGGGAGGAGAGGAGGCATCAAGAGGCTGAACAACAGCAAGAGAGAAAACAGGAGCAAAAGCAATGGTTAATAATATTTTCTTACAAGAAATAACTCCAATTATAAAAATAAAATGTTGCTTTCCTTACCCTGTAAACAGTGTGGCACAGGAAAGAAATAATACATACTTCGGTTAAGTTTCCCAAGCACTGCATTTGGGGAACAAATCCAAGATTATGCTAAAGTATGAGTGAGTTATAGATTATGACTCACTGTAATTATAGATAATTGACTCACTGTAATTATAGTACAGTGAGCCAATTATAGATTATGGTCCTTTTCCTTTTTTTGCCAGACCGCATCAGCGGAGCCGGCCAAGAAGAGCGAATGTCTCTTACTGAGTGCCTGCCTGCCTGACCGATTGATTGACTGAATGATTACCCATTGTTAAATAGCGTTGTGGTTAGAGACATGGACTGTCATGCAGGCGACCGGGGTTTGAGCCTTGTCACACAACAAGCATATTAGGCATTAGAATTTGTTTAGATTAGATTTAGATTCAACTTTATTGTCATTGTCAAGTACAGTACAACGAAATGCAGTTAGCATCTAACTAGAAGTGCTAATAAGATTGCAGAAAATATAAAAAGTATTAAGTATATGTATATTATAATTGGAATGTATAGATGTGCAATGAAGGCGAATGCAGTACAAATGGCAATAATAAATGTGCAATTAAGGCAAATAGAGGAGGGCAGAAAATTTACAAGTATTAAGTATAGTGTATGTTACAAGTGGGATAAATAGTTGTGCCAGTACAAATGGCATTCTAAATGTGGCAAATAGGAGTTGTTCAGGATAGACTAGAACTTTGTTATATTGTGATGGATGAACAGTACTGGCAGCATAGCGTAGTGGTTAGAGATGTGGACTGTCATGTTGGTGACTGGGGTTCAATCCTCACCATGGCCATACAAATTAGATATTAGGGTTTTCCGTATTGCTCTAGTTTTCGATTTACATAGTGTTAGAAATCAGCCGTTACATAGCATAGTTTACTTGCCATAGTGGTTAGCTGTTCAATTGTTTATTTGTTTTCTAAAGAAACGAACCAGCCATGGAGTATTTCAAGTCATTGTTTTTATTATAGGTACTGTATAGCTATTAGCTAGCCATCTACAGTAATCTTTTTCTAATTTAACGTGCTGAATGTAGTGTAGCGATCCTATTGTACCTGTTGTTGGTTTGGATGTTAACTAATGTAGGGAATCTTGGAGTTTCAACTAATTTGTTTGACAATGCAAGCAAACAGACACCACATCCCTAGTCACGTATCACGTGCACCCACACCTGCTGTTTAAATAGCGTAGGGGTTAAAGACGCAGTCTGTCATATAGTAAACTGCATAATGGAATCCAGCTTGGGCAACAACATTCATCCCATCTTATGGCGGGCCAGCAGAACTAGGTTTGCGAAGAGAAAATATGAAAAGAGAAAAAAATGTTTGTAGGCACTGCAAAAATCTTGGGACTAATTATCTTTGAAATGTTTATACACATGTATTATGTCTTCCTTTATTCTATCATGTTTGTCATTATGCCCATAACCTTGAAAAAAAAGTGTATAAGGCTTTATGAATTGTGTGTGCTGAATGTGTACTTTAATCATCACATTTCATAACTCTAAATTAAGATCAACTTTTTGCTGGCTCAAATTTCTATTGTACATTTTATATAGTCACTCTAACACAAACTAATGGTCTGCCATTTCCTCTGCCTGTGTTTTTTCCTGTCTGTCTGTTTCTTTTTATTATCCCCATCTATCTTCTGCTGGTTTAACCCCATAAACATTTTGCCGATCTGCTGGTAGGATGGGAGACTCCTATGGCTATGCAAGGGTCAAGCCTGTATTATCCATGGCAGACAGGTCAGTGTGTTTATGCCAAGATCTGCATACATCAGACCTTGGTTCAAAAGCTTTGTTGGGTTGTTGTTGGGTTTGCCTTTTATCATAACCTGTTTTTCTTAAAAGTTGTGCACTATATTCAAAACTGAGTGCTTTTTTTGACCTGATTGTTATTTTATTAGAATTAACTGAATTATCTGATTGTCAAAGTACATAGAAGGCTGAGACACCAACAGAGACAACAGTAAACAGTAAAAGAAAAGAGGATATATCATATGCACTTGAAGCCTTAAATATTTTTATACATGAAAATACTTACATCTTACCTGTATACATGCACAACTGAGTGTGTATCATACAGTATTTCACTCTAAGCCTGTGTGCTATACCAATTAGCAAAGTACTGTAGTACAAATTAGGACATAGACCAAGTCAATCAATAATGTTGGACTTAAAATTTCTTTGTTTTCCAGTGTACATTACTTTGAGAGATCATAATATTATTGATTATCTGCCCCTAAATATGATTTGTTGTGATTGGCAGGGAAAAGTCCAAATCTACTCCAGACCTTGATGACATGGAGAAACCAGAGATGACAGGTCAGTGGGGATTTATTAATGGCTAATCAATGTTTTCAAAAATATTCAGTCCATCTCATTGACTGTGTTCATGGATCCCATCAGGTGGAAATTGAACCACACATTATTTAGCTATTCACCTTAGTAAGAGAAGCTGGTGTGTCTATGCATGTGCATGTGTGCAACTGTGTATCGGTGGGTGTGAATACTGTAAACACTGTGACCAGGCTGGCACAAAGGCTCAGGCGGCATGGCCCAGAGGCTACTAGAGGAGGAGTTGAGACGAAAAGCAGACAAAAGGGCCCAGAGTCTCCAGGCCGCGTTAGAGCTGGAGTTGGAAAGGAGAAACATCTTAAACGCCATGAAATACAGGGAGCCAGAAAGAGGTGTGCTTCACAGCCTCTGCTGTGCCTCAACTGCTCCCGACAGCTTCTGTTTAATTAATGCAGGAAACAATCAATTAATCCGCTCAGCCGATCAATTGCGGTTTGCATTAGTTGATACATAATCAGACCCCTCCAAATTTGACATTCTGTCTTGATCACCACTAAGGGTCACTGAAGCTGCATACAGAAAACAAATCACTATTCTGCAGTTGTTCCATCATGATAATGAATGTTCTAATTTACCATTCAATCTCATTGGCCTCAAATGTCTATCTGCGGACTTCCTCTCCTCTGTCATTGTTACGCAGTGGGTAGCAGTGGTGGGCTGGGTGAGGCTTCATGGAGGAAAGGCCAGCAGACACTGTCCCAGGCAGAGCTGGAGCGGCAGCAGATCCTGCAGGAAATGAAGAAGAAGACACAATTATCCACAGACAACAGCTGGATCCGCCAGCGTTCCACCAGCACTGACACCAGAAAGGATCCCACCGCCAGCCTCATCAGGAGGTATTCTTTTTGCCGGGCCGCGTAAACGGAGCCGGCTAAGAAGAGCGAATGTCTCTTAGTGGGTGGGTGGGTAGGTGGGTGGGTGGATGGATGGGTGAGTGAGTGAGCGAGCCTTGTTAAATAGCATAGTGGTTAGAGAAGCGGATTTGTGAGCTATAGGTCCCGAGGTCGTATCTCCTCGCAGGCGATGCGTAGTACGCATTATGAATTATTCTGTATAGACAAAAACTTTGCTGGCTAAAACCATTAGTATTTACATTATGGTAAGCCTGAAATAAAACAGTTTACGGTTGTATTGCCACTGTTTCTTGTGGATTTTCGAAGTACGCATCCGTGCATGCGTTTTGGGTCAGGATAGACAAACACATTTGCTGGCTTAACAACATAGTTACGATACCTTAAACCTTAACTGAAACTGTATATGGTTATATTGCGACTGTTTCTGGCATGGAATGCTCATCTTGTTCATCTTCATGTTCATCTTCAGTCTCGCTAGCAATTGCTCAATTCTTATGATTATTCCTAGGAAGTTAGTAGATACTAGTAAGCCTATTTAACACAATCCTCAATAGAGTCTAGCAACTGCTGAAACTTGTAATGCCGTGGCGTAGTGGTTAACGACAGTGTCTCTCATATGGAAGACCTACGTTCGAATCTATTGAGAGCAACGACATTGATTAATTATTTCTGGTAGATTTCACGATTCTCTCGTCTTTTCACTTAATGAAAAAGTTAGTTATCGTCGCCTTTATTGATAGTTATTGTATAAATGTCATTCATGAATGAAAGAAAAAAGTACGTTGTTTTGCCATGAAAGAAAAAAATACGTTCCTATGCCATGAAATGAAATAGCTTTGGCAGACTCGCTAGCAATTGCTCAATTCTTATGACTATTCCAGTAAGTTAGTAGATACCGGTAAAGCTTATTACTGGCTAATACGCTGTTAAAACGGCCAGTGGCAAACGCAATACATAGCCGCTATTTGGGGTTGAGGTAAACTTAGTAAGAAGTTTACCTCTTTCTTAGTTAGTCAGTTTAACTGTATCAATTTAATTCACGAATGGCCAATTAACTATTAAAACGGCCAGTGGCAAAAGAGGATTTGACAAGAGGTTATACTGACACCCGGCAAAAGTACAGCTCCGTGGTGTAGTGGTTAATGACACAGCCTTTCATGTGGGCGACCCGGGTTCGAATCTCGAGATGGCAACACTTTCTATTGCGGGCCGGCTGAACTAGGCTTGCCTGGTTTCTTGTTTTGGTTCGACATGGGGTTCCACCTTGGAGGTGATAGATCAATACTGTACTGAATGATTGATAGGGCATAAGCCAGTCTTAAAAAGTTACTCACCTGGGACCAATTTTTCTAAGGTTATCCTGGATAATGCCTATCAGATAATAAGGCATACAGTTGTGCTGATAGGTTTGCATACCCTGGCAGAAATTGTGAAATTTTGGCATTGATTTTGAAAATATGACGGATCATGCGAAAAAACTGCCAGTCAATCACTTATTAAGAAGTTGAAAATTCGGGGATCTCTTGATACCAAGCCAAGGTCAGGTAGACTAAGAAAGATTTCAGCCAAAACTGCCAGAAAAATTGTTCAGGATACAAAGAAAATCCCACAGGTAACCTCAGGAGAAATACAGGCTGCTCTGGAAAAAGACGGTGTGGTTGTTTCAAAGAGCACAATACGACGATACTTGAACAAAAATGAGCTGCATGGTCGAGTTGCCAGAAAGAAGCCTTTACTGTGCCAATGCCATGAAAAATCCCAGTTACAATATGCCCGACAACACCTTTACATGCCTCTGCTTCTGGCACACTGTAATCTTGAGTGACAAGACCAAAATAGAACTTTTACTTTTAAGGTTGTAAAAGTATTGCATGTATTTATAGAATTAATCAGTCGTTCGATGTGTATATGTCAATCAATGAATAAGTTATTGATTTTCAAAGCTTCAATTGCAGTTTTAGAGATTTCAGGAATTTCTGTTAAAATCAAAGATTGTAAAAGTATGCCAGGCATTTATAGAATAAATCACATGTTGTTTGATGTATATATGACAATCAGTGAATAAGTTATTGATTTTCAAAACCTTAATTGCAATATTAGGATTTAGTAGACATTCCTGAAATCTCTAAGTAGAATTTCTATTGAAAACAAAGGTTTTAAAAGTATGGCAGGCATTTATAGAAGAAATCCAACATTGTTTGATGTATATACGTCAATCAATGAATAAGTTATTGATTTTCAAAGCTGTAATTGCACTATTACAGATTTCAGGAATTTCTACTTAATCCTAAATAGAATATATTTCAAAAACAAAGGTTGTAAAAGTATAGCAGGCATTTATAGAATAAATCAGACATTGTTTGATTTGAATATGTCAATCAGTGAATAAGTTATTGATTTTCAAATCTTTAATTGCGGTATTAGAGATTTCAGGATTTTCTACTAAATCCTAATTAGAATTTCTATTAAAATCAAAGATTGTAAAAGTATGCCAGGCATTCATAGAATAAATCACACGTTGTTTGATTTATTTATGACAATCAATGAATAAGTTATTGATTTTCAAAGCTGTAATTGCGCCATTACAGATTTCAGGAATTTCTACTAAATGCTAAAGTAGAATATTTTTCAAAAACAAAGGTTGTAAAAGTATGGCAGGCATTTATAGAATAAATCAGACGTTGTTTTATGTATATATGACAGTCAATGAATACGTTATTGATTTTCAAAGCTGTAATTGTGCTATTGCAGATTTCAGGAATTTCTACTAAATCCTAAGTAGAATATTTTTCAAAAACAAAGATTGTAAAAGTATAGCAGGCATTTAGAGAATAAATCATACATTGTTTGATTTGAATATGTCAATCAGTGAATAAGTAATTGATTTTCAAAACTTTAATTGCGCTATTACAGATTTCAGGAATTTCTACTAAATCCTCCATAGAATTTCTATTGATATCAAAGGTCGTAAAAGTATGCCAGGCATTTATAGAACGAATCAGACGTTGCTTGATTTGAATATGTCAATCAATTAATAAGTTATTGATTTTTAAAGCTATAATTGTGCTATTACAGATTTCAGGAATTTCTACTATATTGTAAGTAGAATATTTTTCAAAAACAAAGGTTGTAAAAGTATGGCAGGCATTTATAGAATAAATCAGATGTTGTTTGATGTATATATGACAATCAATGAATAAGTTATTGATTTTCAAAGCTCTCGATTCTCATTGCTGCGACTTGTTTCCTTGTTGAGAGGACAGTTTAGCCTACATATTTCACTTATCTTCGTAGCAAAAAGCTTTAATTTGTGTGCATCAAGGCAGCAATTGATGACCACATTTGGCTGCGTTTCATTGGATTTTTTAAGGCAAGTTGATCACATTGGAAGGCACTGTCTACAGTTTTCGGTTGGCAATTTTTTCAAGTGTATCACTATAAACAAATCGTTGGCACAATTAGTCATATCTCCCATTTCTTATTCGACTAGTGTTTTATAAGGATAATAATTCAGCCATCATTGCCCTGAAATGTTTTTCATTTTAAAAAGTATATTATAATGTGCTCCTTTTATAACTATAAATTCACGTTAGGATAAGACCATATTCTTGCCTGCCAAACTCAGTAGTGCCACAAAAAGTATTTGGCTGTAGTCACAATTTTAGGCAAGTTGGGGGGGGGGTAATTTCGGTAAGGCCATTTTCCTCCCTGCTGAAATTACCCCCCCCCCACACCATTTTGGTAGCTCATGTTGACCACCTGAGTATCCCACAAAAAAGTATTTGACTCTAATCACAATTTTAAACCAGTTTGGGGGGGGCGATTTTGGCAATATAGGCATACAAAGGTACAGTTAGGTGGAGGAAGGGTTTAGGAATTACAGCTCTTTAATATGTAGCCCCCTCTTTTTCAAGGGACCAAAAGTAATTGGACTACTGACTCAAACACTGTTTTGTGGACTGGTGTGGGCCATTCCTTCGTTATTTCTTCATCAAATATGCAGGTGAAAGCTCTGGAGTTGATTTCAGGTGTGGATTTCGCATTTGGAAACTGTTGCTGTGAACCCACAACGTGGTCAAAGGAGCACTCAGTGCAAGTGAAACGGCCATCCTTAGTCTTCAAAAAAGAAATTCCATCAGAGAGATAGCAGGACCATTAGGAGTGGCCAAATGAACAATTTGGTACATTCTGAAAAAAAAAAGAAGGCACTGGTGAGCTCTGCAACACAAAAAGGCCTGGATGCCCACACAAGACAACAGTGGTGGATGATGGTAGGATCCTTTCTATGGTAAAGAAAAACCCCATCACAACATCCAGCAAAGTATAGAACACTCCAGGAGGTAGGCATGGCATTATCCAAGTCTACCATAAAGAGAAGACTTCATGAGAGCAAATACAGAGGGTTCACCACAAGGTGCAAACCATTCATAAGCCTCAAGAATAGAAAGGCCAGATTAGCCAAAAAAACATCTAAAAAAGTCAGTTCTGGAACAGCATTCTTTGGACAGATGAAACTAAGATCAACCTGTGCCAGAATGATGGGAAGAAAAAAGTCTGGAGAAGGCTTGGAACGGCTCATGATCCGAAGCATACCACACCATCTGTAAAACACAGTGGAGGCAGTGTGATGGCATGGGCATGCATGGCTTCCAGTGCCACTGGGTCACTAGTGTTTATTGATGATGTGACAGAAGCAGCCAGATGAATTCTGAAGTGTATAGGGATATATTGTTTGCTCAGATTCAGCCAAATTCAGCAAAGTTGATTGGACGGCGCTTCACTTTACAGATGGATAATGACCCAAAACATACTGCGAAAGCAACCCAGACAAAGAAGTGAAATATTCTGCAGTGGCCAAGTCCTGTTGGAAAATGAAATCTGCATCTCCATAAAGTTGGTCAGCAGCAGGAAGCATGAAGTGCTCTAAAACTTCCTAGTTAGACGGCTGCGTTGACCTTGGACCTCAGAAAAACACAGTGGACCAACACCAGCAGATGACATGGCACCCCAAACCATCACTGACTGTGGAAACTTTACACTGGACTTCAAGCAATGTGGATTCTGTGCCTCTCCTCTCTTCCTCCAGACTCTGGGACCTTGATTTCCAAAGGAAATGCAAAATTTACTTTCATCAGAGAACATAACTTTGGACCACTCAGCAGCAGT
>JACXGI010020862.1:0-10740 GCA_016801175.1 Esox masquinongy | reverse complement strand
CATCCAAACTTTTGCGAACAGTGTGAATGTACCGTAACATTCTGACTGAAATGGTGGTTTTCACAGCACGCGACCAGAGCTAAAATGCGTTCAAAAAGAAGCAAATTTGTAGAGACACCGCCGTCTTTCAAATCCGCTGTGTAGGAACATTTAGGATTCAGCCTTCAATACGATGACGAGAGTAAGAAGACCGTAAACATAGTCTGCAAGCATTGCTTTGTCACTGTCGGGTACTCGAGTGGAAACACTTCTAACATGATGACGTCATTCATTCCGAAACTGTACCGTTTCCGTGACCCACAAACTGCAATACCTACCGAACCGTGGGCCAGCTTTACCGTTGCATCCCTAGTAGGTACTCACCACTGCTGACCGGGAACACCCCACAAGCCTTGCCGTTTCAGAGATGCTCTGGCCCAGTCGTCTGGACATAACAATTTGTCCCTTGTCAAAGTCGCTCAGGTCTTTACTCCTGTCCATTTCTCCTGCATCCAAAATGTAGACTACGAGAACTGGTTGTTCGCTTACCATTTAATCTACCCAGACCTTGACATGTGCCCTTGTTAGATGACCAATGTTATTCGTTTCACTTGTGAGTGGTTGTAATGTTTTGGCTCATCAGTGTAAGTAGTATATATATTTTTCTCCCCACCAATGTTGTTAGAGTTGTATACAGAGTCTTTTAGTTTTTGTTGCTTTTCTGTTTATTTGTAAGTTCAACTGTTTTAATGGAACAAGTTAATATAGTTACCTGAAACCAAATCATTATGAACATTTAAAATAACTAGTTAACAGTCATTGTTTTCATTACAGGTACTGTATTGCTACAGCAACTCCCCGTTTATAACCCGCATCGTGTATAAACCGCACCATTAATTTAATAGATTTGTGTGTACAAAGCTGAGTATTAACCGCACCCATATATATACCGCATTTGCCCAGACAATTATGATTCATACATAGATTATACAGTAATATTAAATTATTGTTGAAGAATAAAATATGTTTTTGAAGACCCTGTAATGCCAATTGTATCATATTTGCTACACGAGTTTCTGAAACCTCAATGTCGTCAAGCAATCATCTGTGATTGCTGGAGGAGTACCCGGAAACGGTTTTAAAAATTTAAACTTGTGTATTAGCGCAACCTGGTTTCATTGGAATACATTGATTATTTTATGTAAGTCTTTGACAGCCAAATTCATAAGATATTTTACATTAGGTGAGGTAACGTTAGAGTAATAATCCAGAAAACAACAATTAACAGGCTGGGTTTTGAAACCACTTGCTTCAACTTAGTCTGTACTAGGGAACTTCCTATTTCTTGTGACGAGTAGTGGTGTTAAAAGGTCAAAATGTTACTAGTGATTTTCTTTTTAACCATAACCCAAACTTTAACCCTAACCTTAACCCCAGTGCTGTGATACCTAACTCCAACCAAACCTTAACCTAATTTTTTCTAACCTTACCCCAAACCTTAACCCCAGTGCTGTGATACCAAACCCTAACCTTAACCCCAGTGCTGTGATACCTAACCTTAACCCAAACCTTAACCCCAGTGCTGTGATACCTAACGTTAACTGTAACGTTAAAATGCATGTATAAAATATTGTAACGACATTGGTAAGGCCATTACTCGCCCCTCTATATCCAGTATGTCTGTTTAGGGCCTTCAGTAGGATGCCTGGATGCGGAGCTGAACATCGCAGATTCGAAACACGACTTGGATGTTTTGTGCAAATTTGTAATGTATGATACGTTTTAGATTCAACTTTACTGTCATTGAACCGTACAAGTACAGTACAACGAAATGCTGTTAGCATCTAACCAGAAGTGCAAATAGAGGAGGGCAGAAAATGTACAAGTATTTACAAGTATTAAGTATGTCTATTACCAGTGGAATGTGTAGATGTGCAATGAAGGCAAATGCAGTACAAATGGCAATACTAAATGTGCAATAAGGCAAATATAGGATGGCAGAAAAGTTGATAATTTATGATACGTTTTAGTAGCGTTCATAACATATCATACGTTTTAGTAGCATTTGCAACATATCATACGTTTTAATAGCGTTCGTAACGAAATAGTGTTACGTTTTAGCCAATTCGTAATGTATTATTCGTTTTGGTAGCGCATTGTAATGTAACCGAACGTAACATAACATATATGAAATCGGGTGCCATAGATTTATGTAAAATAGTCTATGTATTTCTATGAGACCAGGTTGATTAGCCAAAACCAAGTATAAACCGCTGTGGTTGAAAATTATTTCAAAATCCGTGTATAAGCTGCGGTTTATAAAATGCATATTATGGTATTAGCTATATGCAGTAATTCTAATTTAACATGTTAAATGTACATTTTTTATAAGCAAATGGTGTTTCATGCACTATCAATCAAATATATTTTATAAAGCCCTTTTTACATCAGCAGTTGTCACAAAGTGCTTTTACACACCTTACACTAAGTTTGAGATTAGCACCGGAAGGGAATATTTCTACTTCTCAAAAAGCTGACATTGGCCCATAAATGGCCAAACTAGGCATGCCTAGTCTTTCTTGTTTTTTCAAGGCACCTCGACTTTTAAAAACAAAGCAAATGGGTTTGCATAAACCGTTTAATATCAGTATAGGCCTATTGTACTGGATGTATACGTTTTGTTCCAAATCATTCAAAAGAATACATTTTGACAGATATTTAAAAAAGTCAACTTGTACACAGTATTTTAACAATTAGCCAATTAATTGTTATAATGACGTAAAGATTCTCCACGACACCCCTGGCCTGTCGTCATGCCACCCTGTTTGGGAACCACTGAGATAGACAGAACAACAAGTTTAAACCAATGTTCAGAAGTCATTTGACAACATTTGTTGAAATATGAGTTATGTAAAGAAATGTATCTCACCCTTCTTCCAGTTGCTGTTACCTCCACTTAAAGAGAAAGAATCATTATAATTCACATAAATGTCATCAGATATGTCCTGCATTATCTCTGCAAAATGCTGCCTTAACAAATAGGATTAACCACACAGACACGTTGACTGAGAAGTTGCTAACCATCTCAAACAGGAAACAATAGAGGAAACAGGAAACAATGACTTCTTTTCATAGAACCTAATGATTGCATAAACAAAGTGGTTAGATTAAAAGGAGGGCAGTGTTTGTGGATCCCGGCTGATTGCATGCATCTGTCATCGCATGTAATGGCATAAAGGAGTTTATACTAGAATGTTTTCAAATAAGAATTTAGGCTACAAGAAACATTTGCCTTTAATGAATTTCATATACTGCAATGTTATGTTAGACAATGAGAAGTTAGATTAAAAAAGTATTAATAAAACAAAAATTACAAAATGACAGGCCACTCTGTCATTTTGTAATGGGGAGAAATGCATTTTGTAATGGGGAGATGTAATGCATTTTGTAATGGGGAGAAACCCAGGGAAAGGACACAGTGTGTGTCCAGGGCCCTGGATGGTATTTTATTTACTAAAAGAGAAGGTAGAGGGAGAAATGAAAAGCAAAGGACAAACCCCTTTTATGGGGAGGCGGCTTTGTCTCCGGTGCAAGCTCCCGGTGGGGGTTTGTGGAGAATGGGTGCTGGCGGGCGTAATTTTGGCCCCCTCTTAACCCTCCATCTCCTGAGCATCTTTCTCCATTTTCAGCCTGCTCTGGTTCCACATTGCTTTTGGTCTCATCCCCGGAATGCTCCCAGGGAAATGAAGTTAAATACCTCCCCAGTAGAGGTCCCAACAGGAGGCAGGTGAGTACAGGCAGGGCTGGCCCTGCTGGTCGCCCCCGGAAGATTCCGTAAGCTACCAGCTGATTCTGTTGGGGGCGTTGGTACACCGCTGATTTGAGGGGTGTGCACACGCAAGCTGTCATTGTGCACACGCACCGAGTACATAAGCAGCCCAGAACAAGCGATCATCAAAATGAAGATACTATGCTGCAAAAAAGAAGCGAAAACTAGAGCAGTGATCTTCTGAACAGCGGAACAAACCCTGCTGATAGGACTTTATGAAGAATTTAAAGGAGTCATCACCAAAAAGGCCAATGCTGCCGCAATTGACAAGGCGAGGGAGATAGCTTGGCAAAAAATTGCTGACAGATTAAAGTCATACTAGCCTACTTATTGTTTAATTTTCAATTAAATGAACATTCAGATCACTAGATAAGTAAGACTGGCTATATCATCAGGCTAGATGATATCCGATTTATGATCAACCAAAATTATGTTGTAGGCTAACTTATGTGAACTGACATAACTACAATGCATTTACTGTTGATTAGCCTAATTCGGTGAGGATTGAAGCCTTTCTGACCTAGTAACACTTGCCCTATATTCATTCTCGGAGATTATATCTCAACAGGAGCCAACTGAATAGGCAAAAAAGAATGTGGCAACAGCTTCGATATTAGATATCAGGCAACTTCCACTGCAGATCAACTGATAGCATAGGTTGGGTGACCAATGATGTGGCACACTTTGCTCGGCAGAGCCTTCCTTTTAAATTGCTCAGCATGACTAAGAAGAGTTGATGCAGTGGTGTCTTTCAAAATGTAAATTCCAGTTCAGAATTATCTCAACATTGCTCACATTCCAGAATAATATTTTTAACTTTGGGTCTGACATTGTGCAAGGTTTCAGATCTGGTTTTGCATAGGCCTTCTGCAGCTACATGTTAGTGCTATGACATACTTGGTTAGGAAAGGAAATACCAGATTTTTTCTGATTGATCTGTTCTTATAAGGTAAAGTGAAACATTATCTCTGTACAGTACAGTTACTACTTTGTGTGAGGCAGACACTGAAACTGACATTTCTGTGAACAACTGCCAGGGTAATGGGATTTAAATCCAAAGAAGTGTTGATATCCAAACTTATTTGATTTCATCCAAATCCAATTACTACTATTTTGCCTGACTGTTTGTGGACAGATGCCCCCAGTAGATGCCTGTACGTTTAGGCTATGGAAAGATTTCCGATTGACATATTCTGCATCCGCAGGCCCAGATGGGGACTGGCATGCACAAGGGTACAGTCTATTGTGTCTATAACATTGGGGAAGCCTGAAAAGAGGATTACGTTAATACAGAGGCTTGTCAACCTGTAGGCTACTTTACATTTATTTTAACTCTCACATACCTGCAATTGAATAAAATGCCTCCTTGATTGTTTGTGTTTCAAGATGACCAGGCAAAGTGATGAAAATATTCAGGTACTGCTTTAGAGAAAGGTATACCATTATTTCCCGGCAGTTGCCTTCACAAGACCTTCTGCATCACCAACACTGTACAAGAATGTCCCACATGCAAAGAAACGCAGAGCTACAGTATGCAGACAGACTGAACAGTGGTCAAGGCTTGGCTACGTTGAGTGTGCTTCCTTATGTGTGTTTCCAGCAGACTGCATAGGTAAACTTTGCTGGGCCTACTGAACCTGCACCACTCCCACAGATAGTCATCAGAGAAGCCCAGTGGAGAACTTCTGTCTCTGAAGACCCTTGGGACTGATGGTGTAAACACTGTGTAGAATCTGAGCACCTTCATCCACAGGGTTGTTGAGGAATAGACATGCCATATTTGGTTGCAACTGGCTGGTCTTTAGATGTATTGCTTATACAGGCTGAATCTCAAATCGAAGATTAGTATGTCTCAAACCACAGTACGCTGAAAATCGTATGCCAAAAGTTCCCAGATGGTCTACTATTTCTGGTGGATTTTCGAAGTATGCACCCATGCAAGCTTTTTGGGGTAATATAGACCACAACTACTTGCGCAGCGAAAGAGGAGGGGTTTTCACGATTCTCTCCTCTTTTCACTTGACGAAAAATTCAGTTATCGTCACGTATCGATAGTTACTGCATCAATGTCAAATGTTGTTGTGCCCTGAAATGAAATGGCTTTGGCAGTGTAAAGTTCTTCTTCAGTCTCGCTAGCAATAACTCAATTCTCATGGCTATTACAAGTATTAAGATACTAGTATTACTGGCTTATAAGCTTTTAAAAGTGACAGTGACAGTGGCAAAAGCCATACAATTCACAGATACTATTTGTGGTGGAAGTGAACTTCATAAGAAATGTTAGTCAGTTTAACACAATGCTTAATGGTGTCTAGCAAGGTATATCCCAATCAGTCGCAATACAGGCATACTTGCTTACTATACAGTATGTAAACAGTATGTACTTTACCATCAACTGCGAAGTACATACTATACTTGTAGTACATATGATTTGAGATTCAGCCACAGTCTAGGCTAATTGACTATTGGCTTTTGAAGACAGTGAAAGTGGTAAGGCATGCTTTTCTTAACTTGTTTATTTTTATTGATATGTTCTTTGGAACTAAACTAAACATGTCAATTCATGGCTTTTGCTCTGAGATGCAACTAAGAAAATGTCAGGAAAATCCTACTAGAACAGCTGAACTTTATTTGTTTATATAGCCTATTTTCTTAGTGTTGAATGTTTTGTTTTTCTTCCTGGATTTAAAATGTTTGGATTATGGACAATTAAAGGCAATTCATGCATATTCCTAAAAGAAATTAGGCCAATAGATAATGTAATGTTTGAGCGTACTTGAGGAATTGACTGTTGCAATGTAGGTGTAACTTCAAAGTAAGGTGAAGTAGTAGTATTAGGCAGTCTAGAGTCAAAACTAGTGGGCCAGGGTTTGCTTTTGAGACTGTCTTGTCTGGCTTGATATAAACAAAGGAAAAAATGCTGTATGTCTGATTATTTTGCCACCTTTCATCACAGACAAAGTAAAGCACACTGTGCCAAAGATAATGGGTCTTTGCTTTCTTGCAGCCACACCATGTCATAATGGAATAACTGCGTTGTTTGCACACTAGAACTACCAAGGCAGTCATTTTGACCGTTTTGCAAGTTAATAACTTTGCTGAAATGAAACCCATGTACATATATTTTCATAAATATGTGTATGTTTTATTCTAAACTTGTTGTTTGAGTTGGTTATGAACCCTTAGTTTCACTGGCCTACTGCAATTGCCTATCTCCTCTGGTCCCTATAATATAGAATCTCTATTTATTATGTAAGTATGTGTGTGGGGGGAAGGGGGGGGCAAAAAGGACCAAACCATGGACTCGATGTAAGAGAAAATTTTGTGCTTGTGTGTGGGGGGAGGGGGCGGAGGTCCGAGTAGGGTTGATCCGAGTGGAATTAGGATCAGAGTCAGGGTTAGTGATGGGATGAAGGTTATGATTAGGGTCAGGACCCAGGTTCTGGTGAGGATCAGGGACAGGGTGAGGTTCAGGTCTAAGGTCAGCGTTAGAGTTGGGATCAGGGTTAAAGCCAAGGTTGAGGTCAGGGTCAGGATCAAGGTTAATATTAGGGCCATGGCTGGTCATCTTGAACACCTACTAAAGGACGGATTCTGTTCTCTTATCAAGCGTAAGTATGAACTTTGTCCAGGTTATAGTTATACTGTTCTGATTTACTGGAATCAAGTTATTAAGCACTCCTGCATAGTTTCCAATGTTTTACTTTCATGTGTTTCTGATTTAGGTTGTGAACAACAAGTTACTATCAGTCCTGTTCTCTGTCACTGTGAAGTGTTTTCACTTCCTGGGGACCATCATTGCAGAGGACCTCAAGTGTAAGCTGAACAAAAGGCTCTCTCACCAAGAAGGCTCAACAGAGGATGTACTTCCTGCAGCAGCTCAAGGAGTAACACCTACCAAATCCAATAGTGGTGCACTTTGACACTGACATCATATCTACACCCTATCCTCAGAACCTCCATCACCATCTGGTACGCTGCTGCTGCCACTGCCAAGGATAAGGGCATACTGCAGTGTATCATTCGCTCTGCTGAGGTGATTGACCTGCCATCCCTCCAAGACCTGCATGCCTCCAGGGCCCAGAGGCAGGCAAGAAAGACTGTGGCTGACCTCTCCCACCCTCGGCCTAAATTCTTTGAATCACTGCCCTCCGGCGGGAGGCTGAGGTCAATCAGGACCAAAGTACCATTTCTTCCCAACTGCAACTGTCCCTCACCGACAATGACTGTAATCCTGACCCCCACTGACACCAAACAATCATATAGAACCTAATTCTTATTCTTTAAACACTTTTTCATATCTTCTATTATTAATGTGTCACTTAATTGTACTGTATTTGGCACTTTTGCATTTGCCTGTTATTGTCCTTGCACTATATGTTTATTGTTATGCATCATCAGACCAATGTTCCTTGAATGTGAAAACCAGCTTGGCAATAACTCTGTTTCTGATTCTTTTTGCTATTGTGCTTGAAGTGATATAAGAGATAATATTTTAATTATTATGAGAAACAGGACAACAAACTGTAAAGTGATTATACAGATAAAAGAGATTATACAGTTGGTCTATGTCTCTAGACATTTATAGACCACATACAGTGGTCTGTCTCCAACATGTGCACATTTTGTGTAATTAGAACATGATACACACTTTGAAATACATTTGGTGACTGTAGGTCAAAGGTGTTCAAAGATATGGTGATTTCAAAATCTCAAGTTTAATGATGCACTGTAGCACACCTCAGAATATTGGGGTAGTGTTTTGGTGGTCATAGGCCTTTAAACTAAAAAAATCAATCAATCTGTTGGTGACAACTTGTCAGTCGGCTTAATGTCATAGACACATACTTGGTAAGCCATTTGAGGTATAGGCATATCACTGTGTATGAGGTGATCTTAAGGTCATAGAAATTGATGTAAAGGCTTTATAGGCGTTTCAGCTCCTTTAAGGCCTTAAATAGGCCTTTAAACTAAAAAAATCTATCAATTAAATTTATTTATAAAGTCCTTTTTTCATCAGTCACAAAGTGCTTTTACAAAACACCTAGCCTGAAACCCCAAAGAGCAAACAACAACAGTGTTGAATTTCAATGGCTAGGAAAAACTCCCTAAGGCTGAAATTTAGGAAAAAACCTAGAGAGGAACCAGGCTCAGAGGGGTGACTAGTCCTCTTCTGGCTGTGCCAGGTGAACATTAGGAGTACAAGTATCATGTTAGTGCCCCATATGCAAGACTGTTGGTGACAACTTGTCAGTCGGCTTAATGTCACAGACACATACTTGGTAAGCCATTAGAGGTGTAGGCATATCACTGTGTATGAGGTGATCTTAAGGTCATAGAAACTGATGTAAATGCTTTATAGGAATTTAACCCCTTTAAGGCCTTAAATGCCTTGTAGGTCGCATATGCCTTCTAGGTCATTTAAGCCTTGTAAGCCTTATAGGCGTGTATGGCCTTCTAGGCCATTTACATACCAATGTGAATATAAAATGCATGATGCTTAAATTGATTAGCATGAATTGTTATGAAATTCCAACTTTTTTATGATTGAATATGTACATAGC
The DNA here is from genome assembly GCA_016801175.1 of Esox masquinongy. Taxonomy (NCBI): domain Eukaryota; kingdom Metazoa; phylum Chordata; class Actinopteri; order Esociformes; family Esocidae; genus Esox; species Esox masquinongy. The sequence continues at coordinate 1,368 of JACXGI010020862.1, read as the reverse complement.
CAATAGGTGCTTCCGTTTAAGTTGTCAAAATCCAACCGATGGCCCAGGACGAATTTGTTTTAGTTTCGTTGTAATCTATTCAAAGTTCACGGAAACGAAGATGACGGAGCTCATAGATGCGAGAGGCAATTTTGTTTGGCTCAAAAAACAGCACGTAGGATGTACGAAGTTGTTGACATATGACATCAGCAGTGTTTGAAATATACCATTTTCTTTTAGAAATTATTGATGGCGAAGTCTCCACAGATGCTATATGTGATGTTTCGTGGAAATGGGAAGGCCTAGGACTTGTTCGTTTAAGTTTCGTTTTAATCTATTCAAAATACTGGGAAACGAAGATGACGCAGCTCATAGGTCCAAGAGGCAATTTTGTTTGGCTCAAAATAAGGAGCACGGAGAAACTGCTATGTGAAAAACTCAAATTTGTTGATAAACTGTAGCGACCCCCAATGGCCGATCTCATCCATATTTTTACTGGTTGTTGGGGGCCTATAGGAGATTATACTGATAAAGTTGGTTGGCGATCAAACATTTTTAAAGCAAGCAAGCAAGTTTATTTATATAGCACAATTCATACATCGAAGCAATTCAATGTGCTTTACAAAGAAAAATAAAATATAAAATATATAAAAATACAATAACATAAAAACAAATACTCAAATTAAAACATCAAAACAAACGAAAACATCATAATAATAGAAATACAATAAGAAAACATATAAAGATTAAAAAAAAAGATTAGAAATGGGATAAAAACATAGGAAGCTATAAGGCTAAACAGTGTGGTTAAGTTTAAGTGCTCAGTCGTAGGCACGTGAAAAGAGTAGTGTTTTTAACCTGGATTTAAAAATGGATACGTTTGGGGCAGGTCTAAGATCTTCTGGTAGTTTATTCCAGTTGTGTACAGCATAAGTGCTAAACGCAGCTTCTCTATGTTTAGTTTGGGCTCTGGGCTCTACTAGCTGACCAGTGTTCATGGATCTAAGAGCCCTGCTCGGTTTATATTCTTCAAACATATCAGAAATGTATTCGGGTCCTAAACCATTCATAGATTTATAAACTAAAAGCAGCACTTTGAAATCTATTCTGTAACTGACTGGAAGCCAATGTAAAGATTTAAGAACCGGAGTGATGTGCTCTGTTCTCTTGGTCCTGGTTAACATTCTAGCAGCAGCAGCATTCTGAATGAGCTGCAGCTGTTTTACAGTCTTTTTTGGGAGTCCAGTTAAGAGGCCATTACAGTAGTCAACCCTACTAGAGATAAAAGCATGGATGAGCTTCTCTTGGTCTTTTTGGGAAACCAAGCCTTTGATTCTGGCTATATTTTTTAGATGATAGAATGCTGTTTTGGTGACCGCTTTGATATGA
>JACXGI010020861.1:0-10740 GCA_016801175.1 Esox masquinongy | reverse complement strand
TCTAATTTTCTGAGATACTGAATTTGGGGTTTTCATTAGTTGTCAGTTATAATCATCAAAATTAAAAGGAATAAACACTTGAAATATATCAGTCTGTGTGGAATGAATGTATACATTATACAAGTTTCACTTTTTGAATGGAATTACTGAAATAAATAAACTTTTTGATGATATTCTAATTATATGACCAGCACCTGTAGTATGGGTCTGATTTATCAACTGAAGCATGCGTATGTGTTGCGTACGCCAGCTTGATAAATCCCAATAATTTTGTGCGGAAGCAAATCGTAGGATTTCCACATACGCCAGAAATGAGTTAGAAACGTATGCAAGATTGATACATGAGGCCCCTGGTCCTACCCAGCCCGTTTGCTTAGCCTTTCACACACACTCCGGTCTGAACTCCAACCATCCACCTATATCGCCGCATCCAAAACACTAACCAGCGTCTTGTCAGCGACATTAAAAAAACACTTCCGGGTCACGAAAATTGGGAAAATTTCAAAATAAAGGAGGCCAACAAATTACTTCAAAACTGATATAAATTGAATTTATTCATTGTTTAAGAAAATGTACCTCTCTGAAATGTTATTTCCCCCGCGACCAAAACGGAAGCGGCTAAATCACCTGACCAGTGCCACCCCCAAACTGTTCCCACTAATACAGTATTCCATACATAGGTTCCAATCACTTGGCTACATTATGAAGTTTACTTCCACCACAAATAGCATCTATGAACTGTATGGCTTTGGCCACTGGCCGTTTTAATAGCTTATTAGCCAATAATAGGCCTACTAGTATCTTACGAATTGGAATAGTCATAAGAATTGAGCGACTGCTAGCGAGACTGAAGACAAACTTTTCACTGCCAAAGCTATTTAATTTCATGGCACAACGACGTTTGTTTTTCTTTAAATCGTGAATGACATTGATACAATAACTATTAATATAGGTGACGATAACCTACTTTTTCGTGAAGTTAAAAGACAAATCATGGAACCTCCCCCCCCCCCCCTCTCTCTCTTTTAATGCACAAGGGGTTTTGGTCTATATTAGCCCAAAAAGCATGCACAGATGCATACTTCGTAAATCCACCAAAAATTGTATACCATCCGGGAACTTTTGGCATACTATTTTCAGCGTACTATAGTTTGAGACATACTAATCGTCTCGCATACTAATCGGACATACTATATAGTATGCAAGTATGCATACTATATAGTGATTCAGCCCATTCTTAACTATATTGAGATTCAGGCCATTCTTCACTTCCACACAAGTGGAGTCAAACTCTTCCACTGCTTCCGAATTACACCCTCGTAAACATCAAGGCCAGACATGGCTTGCAAGCTTGACGAGCCGTACAATCAACCCCTTAACTGGGTCAGATGCAGATGTGGGGTATGTTGCAGGCTACAATGAAAAAACGAAAGTGACCAATCCCCTTTGTCATATGGTTTAGTCAGACGCCTCAGCACATCTGAGCTGGAAATAAGAACATGATCCAGTTTAGCCTCCGAGACCAATAATCCAATTTTTATTTTTTCAGTCGATAAACCAAAAATCAGAAAAAACTAGTCCATAAACTAAATTTTCAATTGTTTTGACGAAAAAAATATTGAAATTGGCTTCTTCAACACATTTTTTTAAAATTCTCTATATACGGATATTAATTAGATTAATAAACTGATAAGCATTACATGGACCTCTCCTGTTTGGTCACTATTTGTTTTAAATTGCAAATAAAATAACCGAAATTGAATATCAAAAAACAGTTTTTTGTTATTCCGTTTTTCCATTGTACAAAATAATCCAATGACCAAATGTTTCACGGAGACACTACGTCATACTAACAAAAACATTTTTCATGCACAGTACACATAAATGATCAGCCTAATAATATTTGTGGTAATTGGGTTGACAATTTATCATGATACAGAACAACTGAACCACTACACCTCTAAATCCCACTGTGGGGGTCCGTGTTTACAAGTTGGCATTTCTAACAAACTTACCACTTGACGGATGGAAATGGGCCAAGACAGATGAGGCGTTATGCGTATCTTTAATCCGCCCCAAACATGGGACATTGACTCGGGAGAAAATCTTTTGCATCCTGTCTATTACAGCAGATAAGATGACGCGGTAAAACGATTGACAACTGTCACTGATACTCAATTTTCTGTTTAGAAAATTTGCTGGAAAGGGTGGAGAGCAAGTTCAGCCAATAAGGTTTCTATAAAAAAGTTTTTCACTCCAGTTCTTCACATGGGGAAATCCCCGTACGGCGCATGTTTATTGTCTAGGCTACGTACGGTGAATCTCCTGGAATCTCAAACCGACGTCTACGCACTTGCTTGGTGTGCCCTCCTTTGTGACGCGTTGCGGATTAAACTAAGGTGATTTCCACAGATTTGCTAGGGGTTTAATAAACGCTTCAACTTCGGGACACAATCTTGAATTCAGCGATGCATGGTCCACTGTCCCTTAATAAAACAAGCCCGAAATTCTAATTTACAAATCCGCCCAGTCGTTTAAAAAATAAACATCATAGACAATTGCCCATTTCATATAAGTGATGTTTCGTTTCGTATATGTCACGTCCCTAAATCAGATGTAAACAAATGCATATCGTGTCATTAGGGTCCGTGTACCTTTCGGTCATTGTTTTATGTGTTACTATAGGAAAACAGATAAACAGAAAACGGTTCGTTTTTTTATATTTGACTTCCATTATTTGATTACCGATCAGAAAACGGCTCGTTTTTCGTTAATCATTTTTGGTTTCATAGCAAAAATAGACTTAATTCTCATCTTCTCTGTAAAAATATGAAATGGAATAACGGTGAAAGAAAAACAAAAATATTTCTCCTTTCTATTTGTGTTTCTCGTTTTGTTCATACCCGGTAGTGCACGCCCCCCTCATAGAATATTCATAGCATCTTATAGAATATTCATAGCGTTCTTGTGTGTTCACAGCCTACTTTGGCAGCGCTACTGTTCAGAGTGTGTGAAGTTAAGGTAGAAGTGTTAATGTTCAATACTATTCAGATGTTTTATTGAATTCATATATATATTCATATATATATTCATAAATGACCTCAAATTACTGCCAAATGTATTGTGGGTAAATAAAGCATTGTGCACATCTGAAAAAAATCACAATAAACACGACAGTTTTGCATTTGTGAATGCGTGATTAAAGAATTGCAAGAATTAACAATTTGCGTCTGTACACATTTTTCTTTTGCAAGTATTAAAAAATATGTTCACATACATTTCTTAAGAATTACACACACAAGTCCTTATTTAGGCAGACAAATCAGCAAATACAAGGACACCTCGCGATCTACACATACAACTCCTTTCACTAGAGAGTTTCCTGAGTTGTGCATAAGTAATAAATGATCTGTACTTGTTCAGTATTTTTTTAGCAAATCGCTGTCTACGGACAAAAAACACTGGACACGGATACAAATCACTATCTACGGATACACTGCCTACAAATCCATGAATTAATGGATACGAAGCTGTTTTTATGGGTTGCAAATCTGCTGTCTCCTGAAGTAAGTGCAAAATGTCAGCTGACTACAATTGACCAATGGGAATTTAGGGGAAGGTAGACGTTTAACCCGTTCAGCAAAGAATTCCATGCCGCAAGCATGCGGGACGTCCTGGCTTGCACATTCATTTGATTCAGGTAAGAGCTTTAGGTAAAGTTGCTTTGTAAAGTGAACATTATTACTGTTGTTATATGTGTTATGTAGATGTTTATTGTATGTAAACCAAATTAACATGAGGAGGCATTGTTTGGGCACGAGTGACGGCAGAAGGTTAGATAATGTAGTCCTAATGTAGCTACAGTACGTGTGTGTGTGTTGAGTTAGCAATTGTTTTTGCTAAATTACAGTAACCTCATGTTTGCAAAGTTAGTCTCATACCTAACCGTTAGTAATAGCAAATGCTACCAGTAACGTGTATCTTGTTAGTTAATCAAGGTAAACATTTGCAACCCTAGCTACCAATAAATAATGTAATTATTAAATTAAATTCATACAGAACTTGCTTATATACGAACATAGACGAAATTGACTAATTTACCTTGATTCTAGGTTAGCTAATTGCTTGAATACTGGCTAGTTTACAGATTACTCTGTTTTATATGTACACCTCTAGGAGATAGACCAGGATAAGAACCGCGAATACCCAGCTAACAATTTTCCGTTGTCACAATGTTGTTACGACGTTATCTGGCGACCGAAATTAGGTAGCAGCAAAGTTGTCACCCACGTGGTCACAACCGGAAAAGTGTAAGTTTTCTAGTTGTAGCTACAACGTAACTAATTGACGTTGTCAGTTGGTCGCTAGCATGTCGTAGCAACGTGGTATTTCTAAGGTTGTTGGTTGGTTATCGCGAATCCCAGGTATCCTATCCAGTTGACCATTCATTGCTCTTTTCCTCTTACATTTTTTATATTCATACGTACAGCTAGAATATGTACAGCTAAGTTCATTTCTGTCCAGTCAACATCTTGACAGTTTTCTCCAACCTTGTGTTTACCTGCTCGAACTGTTCTATGAAATCTTAAATGTGCACAACACATTTCAGCAGGGTTCTACACCTACGTTTAGTTTTGCAGTGAGGTATTATGTATAAATATTATACATATATTTTATCAACCCCCTCCCAGATATAATAATGGCAATGCTGTTAGATCATCAGTCCAGACATTTTCTCCTAGCAAATTACATGACATATCCTGTAATATAAAAGAGCCCCATATGTAGCAAAAAAGTATATACATTTACAAACAAACCAGAACATTTATGTAATTTAAATTTTTTTTTATTTATCACCCACCTCACACTCCCAAGTTGGTCAACAGCACAGAAATTAAAATCAGAACTGTGTGGGACTTCATAACCATCAGGAAGGATAAAGTAGCAAATCTCATCTAGTTAACTCCAATGAAGCTGTAGGTCCTCAGTGGCAATAGCCATGATAAACAGTATTTTTTTCCGCTAGTAGAGTTCTATCCTTCTCCAATCATTGACATTTTTGTTCCAGCTATCAACTGATCAAATTTAGAAATATTATCAAACTGGCCATTTTACAAATAATTAAAATATAAGAAGCCAATATGAATGCTTTACTCTTCATTGGGTTATTTTCTTTTCAAATTGTGAAGAATTGTGAAATCATGAAGATAAGAAAAAATTAACAATAAATTGAAACAAACAATTAATATTATCCAACTGACAAAATACAATCACACAAGCAAAGACGGACACTTTACTCTTCCTTGTTGTCAGAAATGAGTCTGAGTGGTCTTCAATTCTATCTTCACCTTCCTCTGCCGTTGGACCCGTTGCTGCACCTAGACATGGACAATGAAAACCAGTATAAAAACAGTATAAAACAGTGTCAACCATTTGATTCAATTCGTTCATAATTTATTTATATCACTTTTACAATTTTGTCAAATATCTTGTTGAATCATTACTTGTGGAACTCATAGTAAAAATCTTTACATTTGAGTACTTGTGAGGTGAATCGATGTTCATCTACGTTTGAAAAAATTACCAACCAAGCTAGTTAGTAGTTGACTTATTGTACTGTAGCTTGCTAACATTTGAACTAACGTTAGTTGGCGTGCTAGACAGTACTGTAATTCGATGGGAACTACCAAAGTGATTTTAGCTACATGACAGATAGTTATCTATCTGCTTTGTAAAGAAGTTAAATACGCTTACCTGAGATTCCTTGTCCAGAAATGATGACGGTGCTCCAGAAATGATGTCGGCTTAACGAACTACACTGATGTTTGTTTAACGTAGTCGTACAGTACCGTTTGCTAGCTGCAGTAGCTAGTTAGACCGGTATGCCTTAAAAGAAAACTTGCGCTACCTGCAGTAGTTAGCTAGGTATATTACAGTATTATAATGTAGGCTACACGACTAAATTAGAAAATAACTAAATTGGAAAATTGCTAGATTAGAAAACGAAAGTATAATTAACATAAATGATTATAACATTTCTAAATAGCAATAACTACTAATGTAGGCTAACCACAGTAGCTGAGGAGTACTGGTGAAAATTCACAGACATGACTAAATCAGAACATAAATCAGATTTATCTTAAACTGGAGTCAAGTAAACATGCTATAGCCACCAGTTATGTCTGCTGAGATACTGTAAACTTCTGACGACTATTTAGGAGTACAAACTGTAACAAACAAGAAATGGCGGGACGCTCGAGCTGTGGCACATCTGCGCGTGCACAGTTTACAATTTGTGTACACATTCCGTCTGTGTTGTGGGAGATTATATAGAACTATTTGAGTTGGTCTGAATTGCGGTGATTGGGGAATTCTTGTGACTCTAAAGATCTTCAGGTGAACTTTGAAATATTTGGAATACGTGGTTTCCGATGTGGTGGCAGTAATGACATTGTAAGCAAAGTGCGTTGTAGCAACGAAAATAGGAGTTAATATTTCCCGGTTGTAGTTACGTAAGATCGTTACCAAACTGGTATGAAAGTTGTTACATTGTCCGTACGTCCTGTAATTACATTTCTGCTACATCCTGAGCAGGTAAGGAAGATTACCAATTATGTGGTCATTAATTTCCTTCAGATAACGTTGGAGTTACGTAGGATCGTTACCAAACCGGTACGTAAGTAGTTACCTTGTCAATACGTCGTGTAATTATGCTCCTGCGATGTGCTGAGGAGGTAAGGAAGATTACCAATTATGTGGTCATGCAATTACTTTCGGATAACGTTGCCACAACGTTTTGAGAAGGTAATGTCATGACATTACCAATCCATTACCAATCCATAACGTGACGGTTGGTCGTGGTTACGTAACGTGTTAGCTGGGTAACCGGTGCCCACTAACTGTTGATCATCTTGTAGCTGGTCTACAGACACCATTGGAGGTGCAACAGGCAATAATGTCCAGCGGAGCAGGTAGCAATTACATAAATACTTGTGAGAATGATAAGCATGGTATACTGAAGTTTTGTCTATAGAAGTTCTCTGCATCCCATTGCTGGCTTGCCTCTCAAGTTGGGTGCCTATGTAGGTGCCTATTTGGGAGACCAGATGTGGCACAAGTGCCCTGAACATTGTGCTGTCTTTTGGTGGATGGGATGTTATACGGGGATCCTGACTGGTCACTACAGATCCAATGGCACTGATAGTATGAGTATTGGTTTTAAACCATGTCATGGGCAAAATATCAAATATGGGCCTCATAACAAAATTGGTATCTAATCATCCCCAGTCTCAAATTGGCTCATTCAAACCCTCCCCTCCTATTGTAACTATTCCCCCAGGTTATTGTTCTAAATAGGAATGCGTTCTCAGTAAACTTACTAGGTAAAATAACAGATTAAATAACAATCTACTTGGCTAATGAGAAACCCTTCTGTTCATGTGTATTAATTATTCTGTCTCTTCACTGTTCCTGTCCATCCCATCAGTGACCATATCTGTCTGTATATTCAGAGCTCGGATACTGCAGACTATCACAGATAGGCTACTGGGCCTAAAAGGAGTTCATATCTTTGGGGTGTAAACTATGGATGCATCTACGAAACACAATCTCTGCTCGCATCCGGTCACAAAGGGTAACTGAGCAGTAGCCTTTCATTTAGTGTTGGGCTGGTAACCGAAATGTTGCCATTTCAAATTCCCCAGCTGAAAGTTCTTAGCATACCCTTGAGCAAGGCCTAAACTTTTTTGCTCCTGTTGGTCTCTCTGGCTCAGAGCACCTGCTAACTAACCAAAATTTAAACATCTGTGGATGGGGATGGAGAGGTGATCGGAATATGTAGGCTATGTACATCTAGCTGCTTGAAAAAATTTTTGCTTAAAGCCCTGAACTACCCAATTTAAAATTCAAGGGCTAGACATTTTTACCTGCACATTTCTGATTGTTGATTTCTTTCTTTGGGAATGTTAGTGAGTGTTCCACTCTAATCAGGTGTGCAAGCTGTTGAGTATTTCAAATACATGGAATTACTGGGGGTTCCAGAGGAGTTTTGACAACCACTGCAAAAATCCACCCGCCATGTAATCTCCAGTCCAGAATCCAAACCACTAGAACATTTTATTTCATGCTGATTTTCTATTAGCCCTAGACACTTGAGGGTGTAGAGGGAAACACAGTAGATACCTTGAGGGAATGTAGGACCAGGCCACTTTCAGGGCATGTCCTCCTGAGTCAGTTTACTGCTTCCAGTACCTCTATAGTTCCATCCAACTTTTTCATCCTCTTTATGTTACAAGAAATGTTTTTCCAGTCTGGATGCATCTTGTCCCATAGTTCGATACAGCTTTGACATACTGTATACAGACTCAGTAACTACCATGGGCCTTATGGTCTGTTTTTTTTACATGCATTTAATGTGTCTCCATATTTAATAAAAAAATTTGAATTACCTTTTTGTTGGTCAGTCATTCTTCAATATTCATACTTAAATTATCCATGAATAATACATGCTAATGTAAGATATTTAAGCAAATAGGTTTGAAGGGGTGTAGTATATGACCAATATATGACAACTAAGGTCTGTTCTTAGGCACAATTCGATGAAGAATCCCTGGATACAGTTTTTGACATTGTATATCAGCCAGACACCTGAAACTTCCTGTGTTATTACTTATATAAACCTGTTACTAACTTGTACCAGATCTTATAGCTAATCAATATTTAGTGTTTGAACAACTCAGTTTATAATTATATACAACTCAGCTGATATAGAGGAAACACCATTAAGATCTTAATTTAATCACTAATGTAAATAACAGTTCACACTAAGTACTAGTGTTTAATAGATTTTATTTCAGTCTGGGGAGTTTTAATTGTTTTACCACAGTCTGACAATGTTGGTGATGTTAGATTCTAAGGAAAAATCATGACCTCAAAATGAGTGAGTGCTATACAGGTCCATACGTGATTGTCATATATAAACACACTGGACTAGAACATAAAAAGTTTTACTGGTAGTTGAGGGTCAGGCTGGTCTTCAAGTTTCATCAGAAATTCTGCCAGGCGGTCCACCCAATCCATACCTGGTAAGTTGTGTTCACCTACTACTTGAAACATTTGTCAGCACTCATTTCAAATTGAACACTGATTTTGCTGTAGTTTCTGTAGTTTAGTATAATATATAGTTTAGTATAATCTACAGAGGTTCTCCTTTATCATCTATAAATATTCATGCTGTACGGTTGTCTCAGTGTTCAATACAAATCAGAGCAAGATTATTTATAACTGGAATTCAGACCTTATGTTGGATGTTTTACTTATCCACTGGTGTTTTCTGTTCATCAGAGTAATTTTATAGAACGCTTTTGGCATTGGCAGTGTTCACAAAGTGCATATACAGAAAAATAATTGGGGCACAGTGACTTTGAAAAAAACAGTGGGAATGGAACCTAGGAAGAAACTTAGAGAGGAACCAGATTTTAAGGGGTCCTCTTCAGGCTGTGCTGGGTGAAATTCATAAGAATACATGACCTTTTTGGGCCAATATTTTTGCATGTTCCTGATAATTGGTGGGTCAGTAAAAACAGGTGGGCTTAGTCTTAGGGAGAATCCAGATCAGCTGCACAACCAGGTGGACAAAGACAGGGGAGACCTGGTTACCTACTGTATCATCACTGTGTACATCTGCAAAACAACCAGGTGGACTTTGTGCAGGGACAGCTAGGAGTCGTCATGCCAGGTAATCCTAAAACATGGCCCAAGGACTTAGGTTCTCTTTAGATTCAACAAGACACCACAGTAATTAGTAGGAGCATTCCTTAGATCCTGAAGGATACCTCAGAATTCAGACTGACCCTTGTCCCCTGGCACAAACTATTGCAGCATAAAAACTACAGACTGAAATGGGGGTGGGGTGTTGGAAACAATGTGGCATGCAGTATCCAAATAATGTTATGGAATATTTGAATACACAGATGCATGTTTGGTATTAGTAGAAGGATAAGTGGCATGCTTCTTTGGGCACGGGTTCTTCACGCTTTTTATCCTGGTCCATCAATCTCCCATCAACAATACAATCATCTGTAAACTAGTAATTGTAATTGGCTATTACGGATCATTTATTATACATGCACAACTCTGGAAATACAACTCTGCAAATCTAACGCACTTGCAAATCTTTATGGTATGAGAATGCAGTCTATTTTTGTTAGGAATCCAAAAATGATGAACGAAAAACAAGCCGTTTCTGATTGGTCAATATTCGTTTGAAATCGGAAATCAAATATTGGAAGTCAAATATAAAAAAACAAACCGTTTTCTGTTGATCTGTTTTTCTATATTAAGACATACAGGTGCTGGTCATATAATTAGAATATCATCAAAAAGTTGATTTATTTCAGTAATTCCATTCAAAAAGTGAAACTTGGATATTATATTCATTCATTACACACAGACTGATATATTTCAAATGTTTATTTCATTTAATTGTGATGATTAAAACTGACAACTAATGAAAATCCCAAATTCAGTGTCTCCGAAAATTTGAATATTACTTAAGACCAATACAAAAAAAGGATTTTTAGAAATGTTGGCCAACTGAAAAGTATGAACATGAAAAGTATGAGCATGTACAGCACTCAATACTTAGTTGGGGCTCCTTTTGCCTGAATTACTGCAGCAATGCGGCGTGGCATGGAGTCGATCAGTCTGTGGCACTGTTCAGGTGTTATGAGAGCCAAGGTT
>JACXGI010020860.1:0-10745 GCA_016801175.1 Esox masquinongy | reverse complement strand
ATGTAACTCCGGTTATATGAGTGGAGCGGAGCCCCCTAGACCTGTTGCCCTGCCGTCCCACGAGTTATGCTGAATAATCTCGGGAGGACGTTCTCTGGGCTCACGGGTCATATATAGGGGCAGGCGTGCCCTGATTGGCTGACGCATCTTGCATAATGAGTTTTCAGTACGGCCGCGGACGCGGCCAGGGTAAACCACTTGGAGCTAAAGCCCCTCTAGGGGGCTCCGCTCCACTCATATAACCGGAGTTACATTCCCGGTAACTAACGGCTTATAGAGAGGTCATATGGATGACTTGCAGCTGTGACACCAGCGCTACTGTCCGGCGACTGTAGGGTCAGGTCCCTACACTAGAAGCGCCGGAAAGGGGTGCATTTGATCCAGAGGTACCTAAAAAAAAAATTTTTGCGGCACTCGATAAACTTACAGGAAGCTCCTTTTAGGAATACTCCTAGATATGCATGCTTAATCCCTCAGTATTTTTTAAATGTACACATAACCACTGGAAAAGCGAATTTAAAGCTATTTTGCCCAAATTTCTGCCAGACACGCTATTCGGCATTTTATTTTTTATTTTTTAAGCTGTAAGTCTCCTACTCTGTCACCAGGTGGTGCAAAGAAATGACTTATTTGCCACCAGATGGCGCAACGTTTTGATGATATTGATTAGTCTGAATGCGTGTGCATGTGTATGCGTGTGTCAGGGTTTACATTAGCCGGCAAATGACGGTGGTATCATGTGTAGTTGTCCGGCAAATGAAAATATCAACGGCCAAAATGTCTGCTGGGAAATATGCCAAACAAATAAATAGATTAAAAGCATATTAAATAGCCTATTTGTGTGACCTATATGTTGCCAAGAAAACAGCGAGCCTCCGCTCGCTCTTACAATAAGACATTACTGAGTGTTTGGTGGCGTGACTAAGCAAAAAAAAAAAAACAAGCCTTACTGTAAGGAGTAGAATATACTGATGAACATATAGTATAGTTTACAAGTTTACGATATACTATTTTTGACGGCCAATATGGTCGTTATAATTCCAGAAATTCGGCCATATCCTAAAAAAAAATCCATATTTTTCAAATAGCCATATAATAGCCCACATTTAAACAGCAAAAAAACACAAAAGCTATGATCCAACAAATGTGTTTTTATTTAAATTGGTCTGGAGAATGAACTCTTCACAATATTTGTGGGGTAAGCAATATTATAACATAACTGCCTGATCACAATTATTTGAGCCAGATCTCAATTATTTTTTATAGAAAACGATCTTCTTGCACTATTTGTATTCCAAAACCATGTTTACAATTTGAATAAGGGATTTCGGGTCAATGTTAGAAACGTCTCAACAAATACAAAGCGAATTACATCCGTTTCCAGCCCATGCCTGCAGAAGTGTGTTTGACATAATCTGCGGAAAGTTATGCTCAGATCATTTACTGAAACTCGTTTGGTTCTTAATTTCAGTATGTTTAAATACAGTTTAGAATTGTTTTGCAATGCACCTTAATGTAGCCTAGTTTCGCAACAGTATTATTAGACAAACACATTTCAGTAACTTATATTTGTTGCATCAACTCTGATCGACAAAAGATCACACAAGCATGTCTAAGTCGAACTTAGTCATTTCCAACCATATTTCCTAATTACACTAAACAAAATTATGAACGCAACACTTTTGTTTTTGCCCCCATTTATCATGAGCAGAACTCAAAGATCTAAGACTTTCTCTATGTACACAAAAGGCCTATTTCTCTCAAATATTGTTCACAAATCTGTCTAAATCTGTATTAGTGAGCACTTCTCCTTTGCCGAGATAATCCATCCACCTCACAGGTGTGACATATAAAGATGCTGATCAGACAGCATGAGTATTGCACAGGTGTGCCTTAGGCTGGCTACAATTAAAGGCCACTCGAAAATGTGCAGTTCCATCACACAGCACCATGCCACAGATGTCCCAAGTTTTGAGGGAGCGTGCAATTGGCATGCTGACTGCAGGAGTGTCCACCAGAGCTGTTGCCCGTGAATTGAATGTTCATTTCTCTACCATAAGCCGTCTCCAGAGGCGTTTCAGAGAATTTGTCAGTACATCCAACCGGTCTTACAACCGCAGACCACGTGTAACCACACCAGCCCAGGACCTCCACATCCAGCATCTTCATTTTTCATTTTTCCCCCTTGAAGATTTCAGTTTGTTTTTCAATTGATTTGTTGACATTATAGGTCACATTAAAAATGGAAAAAGTTCTGACATGATTTATCTTTGTCTCATTCTTTTACATCACAAAAACCTGGCATTTTCACAGGGTTGTGTAGACTTTTTAAATTGTGTGTGTGCGTGCGTGCGTGCGAGCGAGCGCGCATTCATTCCTGATTAGTGTGAACTAGCCTACAAAATCAAATGGCCATATTATTAACCTATTTCTATAGGGATTTGTGTTAGGTTAATACAGTGGTTATTAATCTGCGTAGACCAGCCTATTATCTCTGGATGAACTGGTGATGATGGATGGGCTACTTTGACTACAAACATACGAAAAAATACATGCATTGACTCCACACACTGCAGCTCCAATTGTTATACATAATGGCTCCGGGTAAAATAACCGTCCTATTTGATTCAGTAATGTTTGTCCGGGGGTTTCCATATTAGCCCCGGATCTTTAATCAAGGTCCAAAAAATATTTGTTTTATAGAGGGGTGAAATGATGCAGTAGGCATATTCTAAAGATGACAGCGGACTAGAGCTCAGTTTATATAAGCGCGGCGGTACGTTCATTTTTTGAATAGCGGAGGGTTGTTAGGCTGTGAATTAGTATTCTTGCTGCTATTGGTCACAACTAGTGAGCAACACTTTCTCTTTTTACAATGCAAGAAGTTCAACTTAAGCACTTAAACAAGACTACAACTTGTATTTGTTGTAATGTTGCCTGGATTGAATATTTATTGGACAATCCTGTTTTGAATTACATACAATGTTTTATCATTTGAGCAAAATGTCATGGCACACTTGCTCCGTCCTCACCTTATGCCAACGTGCTACTATTCAGCCGAATGCTCACTGTTCTGACTTAATGATTTAGAGTTCAAAGGTTGCCTTGCTTTAGGGTTTCAAATAACTATTATTGAACAATAATAGGCCCATCACTGGACGGAATCAAAGAATGATGGGCTGTAGCAACCATTAAATGGCCTTTTAATGCTGCTGCATAATGTATTTGGCCTAATTAGACATACTAATGATTATCTTCTTTGAACAACTTAGTATCTCGTTTGAACGACTTAGTATCTCGTTTGAACGACTTAGCATAAAAACAATTAGTAGTAAAAAAAAAACTAAAAAACATGTTTCAAAATTTAAGTTTTTTTTTTACTACTTTTTTTTTGCTAAGTCGTTCAAACGAGATACTAAGTCGTTCAGAGAAGATAATCATTAGTATGTCTAATTAGGCCAAATACATTATGCAGCAGCATTAAAAGGTCATGTAATGGTTGCTACAGCCCATCATTCTTTGTCGTTCAAACGAGATACTAAGTCGCACAAAAAACTATTAGTAGTAAAAAAAAAAACTTAGTCCCCCCATTGAATAGACAATAATTCAAAGACATCAAATGTTAAAACTGAAAAATGTTTATTGGTTTTGGGAAGATATATGCCCATTTTGAATTTGATGCCAGCAACATGTTTTTAAAAAAGTTGGGACAGGGGCATGTTTACCACTGTGTTGCATCACCTCTTCTTTTAACAGCACTGCAAGCATTTGGGAACTGAGGAGACCAATTGTTTTGCAAGTGAAATGTTTTCCCATTCTTGTGTGATATAGGATTACAGCTGCTCAAATGTTTGGGGTCTCCTTTATCACATTTTTCATTTCATAATGTGAAGGCAGGGGAGTTTAAAAAAAAAGATCTGGACGGCAGGCAGGCGAGTTTAGCACCTGGACTCTTTTACTACAGAGCCATGCTGTTGTAATACGTGCAGAATGTGGTTTGGCATTGTCTTGTTGAAATAAGCAAGCCCTTCCCTGGAAGAGCTGTCATCTGGATGGCAGCATATGTTGCTCCAAAACCTGTATATATTGTTCAGCATTTATGGTGTCTTCACAGAAGTGCAAGTCACCCATGCCATGTGCACTGATGCACCCCCATACCATTATGGATGCTGGCTTTTGAACTGTCTGCTGATAACAAGCCGGAAGGGTCCTCTCCTTTTGAGCCCGTACGGCGCGGCATCCACAATTCCCAAAAATAATCTCAGATTTTGATTTGTCAAACCACAGGACAGTTTTCCATTTAACCTCAGTCCATCTAAAATGAACTTGGGCCCAGAACTTGGGCCCATGTAGTGATTTCCACTATAGAATCATGTCTGTTTTTAATGCAGTGCTGCCTGAGGGCCCAGAGATCACAACCATCCAGTATTGGTTTTCGGCCTTGTCCCTTGCGTACAGACATTTCTCCGGATTCTCTGAATCTTTTAATCATATTATGTACCGTAGATGATGAGATCACCAAACTCTTCGCAATTTTTCGGTGAAACGTTATTCTTAAAATGTTGCGCTATTTGCCCATGTAGTCTTTCACAGAGTGGTGAACCCCTCCCCATACTCACTTCTGACAGACCCATCCTCTATGGAATGATGTTTTAAAACCCAGTCATGTTACTTTTTTGAAACGTTGCTGGCATCAAATTCAAAGTGGGCATATATTTTCCAAGAAACAGCAACATGTCTCAGTTTCAACATTTAATGTTGTCTTTGTACTATTTTCTATTGAGTATTAAGATTTAAATGATTTGCACATCTCTGCATTCTGTTTTTATTTCCGTTTTTCACAGCATCCAAACTTTTATGGAAACAGGGTTGTATTTAGCCTGTTAGTCATTTTGCCTTGCTGAGGGGTTTAAACCAGTGACCCTGCAATCCCTGGCCAAGGAGGTATTCCGTCATCTCTCCTCTCACCACTGTTGTTATTTATTCCTTCCTCTCATCTTTATTCCTATGTCCTACTACTTATCGTCCTATCTGTCTTTCTCTGGCTCTCTTTGTCTTCTCTTAGGTACCAGAGGTGATCAGTAGTATCCGGGCTGTGTCGAAGTCTGCCCTAAAGGAAAATTCCAAGCCCAAGCAGGATACAGATGAGGCCTTCTATAACTCCCAGAAGTTTGAGGTGCTTTACTGTGGCAAGGTACAGAACCACTTCAAGATATATTATTTCTAAATTTTTGTGTTTATTATCAATAATTTGTGATTTTGTTTTATAGATAATAATGACTAATGACTATTTTATTTTTGGTTTCATTTTATACTTCAGTGTGGCTATAAAAATTCTTAATCTTGTCCCAGTAATTAAATCAATAATGAATTGCCTTGATAACTCAAAAGGTGACCGTTGCCAACAAGAAGGCATCCTCCACCATCATTGATGACTGCATAGACAAGTTTCACCAGCATGAGTTAGAACGAAAACGCCTCCACCTTCTCAATGACCAGGGGTCCACAGGGAATGTCCCCATGGAGTTCATCATGGGGGATGATGTGGACCCCCTTTCAACAAGTACCCTCAGTGAGGCTCTGGATCAAACTGAGGGGCTGGAGAAAGTCACTAATGGTGGAAGTAAGTAGCTCTGGCAGTAAAGAGATCTAGCAATTCTTGATGTTAGTATCTTGTTGCTCATATGGAGAACATGGAACATGATGGCCCAGTGTATCTCAGTGTTTAGAGCATGGTTCTTACAACGGCAGGATTATTGTTTTGATTGCAATGAGAGACAGAGCGAAAATGAATGCAATCACTACAGTAAGTTGCTCTGGAAAAAATACATAAATGATAAATGGTAATGTTTGTAAATAAACAATAATTGTGACCTTTTTTGTGAAACTGATACTTTAATCTTATTTTTGGTAAAACAGAATATTCCAGACAACTTTCCACATTTATATGCGAAGACATTGCAGTCCATAAGTATTTGGACAGTGACACGAGTTTTGTTATTTTGTCTCTGTACGCTATAACTTTGGATTTGAAATGATACAGTGACAATGCAGATTAAGTACACAGACGTATTTTATTTAATCTTAATTTAGAAATAACTGCATGTTTTCTACATAGTCCCCCCATTTAGGGGTACCAAAAGTATTTGGACAGTTAGGTGTGCAAAAATTATGTTGAGTACATTACCTGTATAGTACATTAATGAGAAAGAAAGTACTGGTTTGCACAGCAAATGGCAAATATAGATTGCTGATAGATTAAGGATGGACCTCTGCAATGGATGAAAAAATAATGCTGACCATAATGAAGAAAAAAAAAAACTAAGAAATATCAGCCCGATTAACAACAGTCATCAGGAGATAGATGCAAATGTGTCAGGCGCTACTATTCACAGAATACTTCACTAGCTGAACTGGTGAAGACTGGACTGCATGGTGCAAAAACACTAGCCTGAAAAAAGGAAGGCCTACAAAATACAAAAGAGCCTGAGAAGTTTTTGATAAAGGTGCTATGGAGAAATGAGACAAATTAAAATGTATCAAAGTCATGAAAAGCAGAAATTGTGGAGAGAAAAAAAAGGAACTGGCGTAACAACTTTACGTGCAATAAGGTTTAGGGGATGTTATGTTTTGGAATTCATGGCTGCCATTGGGCCTAGCTCACTTGTCGTCTTTGATTATGTAAGTTCTGATGGCAGCAGTAGGATAAATTCTAAAGTGTATCGAAACACCTCGTCTGCTGAGATTAAACCAAATATCTAAAAACTGGACAAGATTGGACAGCTCTTACTTTGCAGCTGAACCTACAAACATACTACTAAAGTGACCACGAAGGATTTCAGGGTGAAAACATGAAATGTTCTAGCCTGGCCATGACCTGACCTGAATACAAGCATGCATTTCACTTGCTGAATGCAAGACTGAAGGCAAAAATGCCCCATAACAAACATCAACTGAAGATTGCTCTGGTGCATCACCAGGAAAGATATCCTGGGTATGGATCACAGATTTCAGGCCATCATCAAATGAAAAGGGTTTGTAACCAAGCCCTATAAATATGAAAACTTTAAGATCATGTTCATTTGTCCTATTACTTCGGTTCTCTGCAATGGAGCGGACTACGTTTAAAAAGAGCTGTAATTTCTACATAGTTGTTAATACCCTATAGCTGGCAGTCTGCACTTTAACCTCTGTCATTGTTTCATTTCAAATCCAGTTGCCTGGAGTGCAGAGCCAAAACAACAAAGCTTCACTGTCACTATCAAAATACTGAAGGAATGCTATATGTAGTATGAACTTGGCGTTGAGGACATTTCAGAGATTTTGCAGCTAATTGCAACATCAAAGAGGACTACTTGAACATGCAAATGGGTTTGTTGATAGACTGGTGTTGAAATCAGCACTTTGAATAAATGTTAATTTCTCTACAATCTAGTGTAATTGTTTCTTTTGTAGTGAAGGTCATGCCTACGGGATTGTGTGTGTGCAAGAGGGTGTGTATTCATTTATTTTTGCCCCCCCCCCCCAGTGACAGTTGTGTCCAACAGCCCTAGCCTGAGCAGTCTACGTGCAGCTTTCCCAGAATGCATCCTAGAGGACTCTGGTTTTGAGGAACAGCAGGAGTTCCGGGCGCGCTGCAGCAGCTTGGCAGGGAGTCTCCAGGGGAAGCCCCGAGAAGGAGCGCTCAAAGCTGCCCCTCCACGCCGACGCCATGCCAGCGCCCCCAACCACGTTCAGCCCTCAGACGCTGACAAAAACCGAACAATGCTCTTCCAGGTAGGAATCTATGACAATATTAAACTGTCTATATTTTCAGTTTCTCACAGGTAGATGGCATCTTGCCAAAGGGAGGAGTCTTTGAGGGTCTGTTAGCTTTATCAAAAACATCTAGAACATGTGGTGTAACATGCTCACATGGGAAGACATTTCGGAGCAGAGTGAAGGAATAAAGTTTGTTTGAATTTTGTGAAACTTTTTATAGTATAAATAGTGTTATACGTATTATTATATTATTACTGTAGTCTTAAGTTTAACTACTAGAAAAAGTATTAATGCATTTTTATTGTTGTCTAAGTATTACTATAACCTAATATGGTGTGAATTGTCTGCCCTTCTCCCTCAAAAATAAACTGAGGCGAGACTTCCCGTCATTGCACCAACACTAGTTAGCAATAATGTTTACTCTGGTAAGCAACTGCCTTCAAACTGGACACCCATATAAAGGAACACCATCTGACTTTTTGGAAATAGATAAAAGGCTTAGTTGACAAAATGCTTAACTGTGAATATGCTGTGTTTTAATTAAATGTTAGTTTCTTATCTTCCTCCAATATTTTTTTTTGGGGGGGGGGTATTGAACGGCTTGCATAGGAGCTACACTACAGCCATAAAGCATTCAGCGTTGCTGTCAACCGTTTAGGAATGCCCCCTTTGAAATAAATGACTGCTGCTACACTACTTGCGTTGCGTCACGTCCAGTGGCAGCATCCAAGTTTCACGAAACGCTGAGGTTCAATTCTTGACAGCCGTCATGTGCATTGATTCTGTCTTATGAATTGAGATAATAAGAAATTTATATTTTTTTCGGGGGGGGGGGCAGATTGGGTGTATTAGCTCATTAAAAATTAATACAAATAATGGTAACTCATATCAGCCTATTATGTAGGGACAAATTACAGATTTGCAGCGTATGTTTGTTTCAGCTCTTTGGGCTTCTGAAATTACTTTCGTCAGCCTATTTTCTGGACTGCCGTTTTTTTTTGGAAGATGCCACAGGTCAGCTGACCCACCAACCTTGCTATGGTATAAGTTGGATGATGGATGGCAAACGAATGATCATTGAAGTGGTGATCATTGAAGTATAGGTTGTTATATGTCCCAATTCACCCTTAAGTACATTACCATGAAGGAGCTTGATAAATGTGAAAAACTTAGATATTTAATTTACCCATTATTTAAAAAATAATGTTCTTCGTCAGCTCTTCTCCACTCGAAAAAATGCGCTTTGTGTAGCAGGTAAAACGTCA
This sequence comes from Esox masquinongy, assembly GCA_016801175.1. Lineage (NCBI taxonomy): Eukaryota > Metazoa > Chordata > Actinopteri > Esociformes > Esocidae > Esox > Esox masquinongy. The sequence goes on along the minus strand of JACXGI010020860.1, from coordinate 1,719 downwards.
GGTTGATGCAAAGCTGATTGCAACGCGTATAGTGTTGATACACTGTTACAAAAACCTGTAGGCCTACTAAAGTCGGACTCAATAAGTTGTCTGTTTTCTATCAAATAAATTGTTTAGGAGTTTTCTGGGTCCTAAATTGTATTTGTTGACGTCTTTAAAAAGCATTGAATTTGATTTTAAAAATGGTGCAAGAACCCTGTATGTACAGTGCCCTCCACTAATATTGGCACCCTTGGTAAAAATGTTCTTCATTGTTTATGTCCATCTTTCATTCCAAATTTTAACAAAAATCTAACCATTAATTGAAGTAAAAAAATTCTTATCATAAAATAAATTTTTTACCCAAATCTGTGCCACAATTATTGGAACCCCTTCATTTAAATACAAACAGTTTCCAAAAATTTTTGGTGTACAATGTAAAGAAAAACAGAATGCAATTATGTGCAGCTCATTTATTCAATAGAAAATAGTACAAAGACAACATCAAATGTTGAAACTGAGAAATGTTATTGTTTCTTTAAAAATAGATGCCAGCAACATGTTTAAAATAAGTTGAGACAGAGGCATCAAAAGACTGGAAAAGTTGTGTAATGCTAAAAAACTAAACCTGGTGGAATTTCACACCACTTATTAGGTCAATTGGCTACAGGTCAGTAACATGATTTGGGTTTTAAATGACCATTCCATAGAGGATGGGTCTGTCAGAAGTGAGGATGGGGAGGGGTTTACCACTCTGTGAAAGACTTCACGGGCAAATAGTGCAACAATTTAAGAATAACATGTCTCACTGTAAAATTGCAAAGTTTTTGGTGATCTCATCATCTACGATACATAATGATTAAAAGATTCAGAGAACCCGGAGAAATTACTCCATTAAAATCAGACATGATTCTGTGTGGAAATCGCTGCATGGGTTCAGAAACTTCCGAAAACCATTTTCTGTGAACACAGTACGTCGCTGCATCCACAAATGCAAGTTAAAACACTACCATGCAAAGAAGAGACCATATATAAAAAAGACCCCAAAACACTGCTGCCTTCTCTGAGCCCAAGCTCATTGAAGATGGACTGAGGTGAAGAATCAAAATTTGAAATTATTTTTGGGAATTCATCCGGCTTGTTGTCAGTGCACAATTCAAAAGCCAGCATCTGTGAAGGTATGGTGGTGCATTAGTGCACATGGCATGGGAGACTTGCACACAGGGTCCGCAATTAACACCCACCATGGAGTCAACATTGGGGTGAACCAAATCAACCGGGGGTCTGGAGGCCCCCCCTGAAAACCATTTAAAAATGTTTAAAATATTTATAATCAATCAAATTTATTTATAAAGCCCTTTTTACATCAGCAGTTGTCACTAAGTGCTTTTACAAAACACCCGGCCTTAAAACCCCAAGGAGCAAACAACAGTAGTGTTGAATTTCAGTGGCTAGGAAAAACTCCCTAAGAAGGCCGAAATTTGGGAAGAAACCTAGAGAGGACCCAGGCTCAGAGGGGTGACCAGTCCTCTTCTGGCTGGACCGGGTAAACATATTAAGAGTACAATTGTAATAATAAGTGCACGTGGGCTGAGTCCAGAGTCTAGTTAAACTTAGTCCTGGTCGGAAGCATGACCAGATGGACAAGGACAGGGACAACACGAGGAGGGGGAGGTGTCAGCACAGTGGCAGCTGAAATCGTCAGGTATCGTCTTGATCTGCAACACAACCAGGAGGACT
>JACXGI010020859.1:0-10741 GCA_016801175.1 Esox masquinongy | reverse complement strand
AACAGCCCCAAAGCATGATGCTGCCACCACCATGCTTCACTGTGGGTATGGTGTTCTTTGGGTGATGTGCAGTGTTGTTTTTGCGCCAAACATACCTTTTGGAATTATGGCCAAAAAGTTCAACCTTGGTTTCATCAGACCATAACACATTTTCCCACATGCTTTTGGGGGACTTGATGTTTGTTTTTGCAAACTTCAGGGCTTGGATGTTTTTCTTTGTAAGAACAGAATAAATAGGGAGTGCTAGAGGCCACAGGTGGATATAATCAGGAGTAAGGGGAGGCATACCAAGCATAGAAATACAACCAAGCATAGAAATAGAACATACGAGAATGAAAAAACAAAAGGCACAGAATGAAACACGAAAACACCCCCGAGACGTTACAGCCTCACTGTCTCTTGAATCGTCAATATCATCTCACTCATAACTAATACACATGTCTTGACTTAATGTGTAATTAATTTTATTTTTATTTTTTATATATACAGTTGTGCTCAAAAGTTTGCATACCCTTGGAGCATTGGTAATATTTGTACCATTTGTAAAGAAAACATGAGCAGACAAAACACGTCATTGTCGTGCTGGAAAGTCCAAGAGTGTCCCATGCACAGCTTTCGTGCAGAAGCACGAAAAGCTGTGTCTGCCAGTATTTTCTGATAACATGCTGCATTCATCTTGCCATAAATTTTCACAAGAGCTCACTCACCCTCAAAACATCAGTGAGCCACCACCATGCATCACAATGGGGATGGTATTTAGTTCACAAGAGGCCTTGTTGACCCGTCTCCAAACAGCGCTTGTGGTTGTGACCATAAAGCTATATTTTGGTCTCGTCACTCCAAATTACAGTGTGCCAGAAGCTGTGAGGTGTGTTAAGTTGTTGCCAGGCATATTGTAACCAGGCTTTTTTGTGGCATTGTTGCAGTAAAGGCTTCTTTCTGGCAACTTGACCATGCAGCTCATTTTTGTTCAAGTATCGTCGTATTGTGCTCCTTGAAACAACCACACCGTCTTTTTCCAGAGCAGCACTGCAACTTTATGTACATTTTCAACGCTTCCCAATACTGTACTTAACTACTAACCATCGGGAATGTAGCTGTCTTGCCTTGTTCTGCAAATGCGATCGAAGATATACTTTTTTAAGTGATGTGAGTCAGTGGTTAATTTGAGCCGGATCCTGCCAGAACAAGATCCTCAGTTTGTTCCGGCACCTACTTTTCACAGATCCGGTCTGCTGCGCATGACATGTCTTTTTTCATCACTGTGTTCGCTTTGCATTGTAAACATTCTACTAAAAGCAATCAGAGTTCATAAAGTTGACTATTCCTGGAGCTTCTTGTAGCCTCAGCATTACCTGACAAGATTGTGAAAGTTTTTTTTCCCGCTATTTGTGCTACCGATGTGCTGTAGCCTATTCGGGTCAATTTGCCAACCGGATCCATGTCTCTTATGTGCCCCAATGTGTTCCGGGACCTCCCAATTTACAAATTAAGCACTGATGTCAGCATTAAGCTACAAAGAATGTGTAACAACTGTAGTTAGTAAAACATTTTGATTGACAGCTGTGGCTTTTTGCTTTTATGTAGCCGTAGTAAGCCATGCTTGCTAAATTGATTTGCTTTCCATCTGTCTTCCTGAAGTTACTAATCAAAATTGATAAGTAGGATAAATATGCCCGCCCATGGAAATCAAATGCCCGCCCAACACGTTTGTTCTAGCACAGGGCCTGGGCGGCCCGCCCAAATGTTTCTATAGCAGTAAAATCTCTGGTCATATATTACAATGTCAGTTTTAAAAGTTTGCCCTAAAGTAGAGTTGACATGATGTAATGATGTCATATATAGAGGCTATTCTAAAGTTATTTAGAACTATTGTTCTGTTTGTGACATCATGATAATCTCTCTCCAGACTGTTAGGTTGTAGAATCACAGAGGAAGGCTGTGCTTCTCTGGTCTCAGCTGGTCAAACCCCTCACACCTGAAAGAACTGGATCTGAGTAACAATGACCTGAAGGATTTAGGAGTGATGGATCTCTCTGCTTTCCTGAAGGATCCACAATGTAGCCTGGAGACTCTGAGTTGAGTAATTATAAACAACAGCACAACTGACAACACAAAAATAAACATGACAACAAAACAACACAGGGGTAACAAAACAAAAGGGGAATGCAAATGTATGCTGTGATCCCACCTCCACCTGTTCAGAGCTGCCAGCAGATCCAAACCTCCATCTCTGGCAAACAGGAATTACATTTCACGGTGGTCACGACGGCCGTGGCCGCTGATGCCTCCTTGAGTGGCAGTAATGCCACCTTGAATAAATTATTGCAGCCAAAGTTTCCTTTGGAAAAATAATATTTTCCCTGGTTGGGTGCCAGTAAAACTGACACTGCTGTTTCCAGTTGCTGTGATCCGAAGCACCAGTGATTCTCAGGAACTCCGATATCTCAACTGTTATGGGCCAGTGCCCAACCGTGACCATCAGTTATCCAAGCTGTGGAAGGAATTGTGCCGAAGTAAAGATATGTCTGCATAAGGGAACAGCGCGTCATTCAAATAAAAAACAAGAAAGCAATGTTAACAGAAAATACATTATATATGCTATAGTTAGGGTATCGTGCTTTTATTGGTGTTCTATTTAATTTGACTCAAATTTAATCGGTGAAGTTATTTTCTGAGTCAACTAGTTAATGACCGTTCAAAAGCTACCGACCTAGCTGTCTGTTGTTAAAGGTCGGTAGCTCATTACCTGTATAAAAGACACCTGGGAGCCAGAAATCTTTCTGATTGAGAGGGGATGAAATACTGATTTCGCTCATTAAAATGCAAATCAATTTAGAACATTTTTAACAGGCATTTTTCTGGATTTTTTTGTTGTTATTCTTTCTCTCACTTTTCAAATAAACCTACCATTAAAATTATAGACTGGTCATTTCTTTGTAATTGGGCAAACGTACAAAATCAGCAGGGGATCAAATAATTTTTTCCCTCACTGTATATTCCATAAATATCAATGACATGGAATGTTTATGATGTCTGCTAAATTGGCAAATTACCTGCCAGGTGACAGTAATGAAATAGGAATCGCCAGGAGATTTTTCTCCCAGTGCATCGCAAAGGAAAACATCAGATGTGATGTTGATGAAAATCTCTTGCCAGACCAACAAGAGCGACAGGATGTAAACCAAGAATAAGGGAACTTGTGGTGTTATGTACTGTGACGAAGTGCAATTCATTGTTTTTTACAGAACTACAGTTTTTTTCATTGGGGTTGCAGTTTTTTTGTTTTCATGGACTCTATATGAAGAAAACATACAATGTATGTATGTTCCACCCTCCCTATGTTCTTGTATAGTGTCCATTATTCTTGGATCCACATGGGATGTATGGACAGGATGTATGGGGCCCTATCAGTAGTGGGCATCACATGTCCAATGATTGTCCTTAGTGCAGTTTCTAAGAATGGAAGGAAAATGGCACATACAGCTCTGGAAAAAATTGAGACCACTACAAAATTATCAGTTTCCCTGGTTTTACTATTCATAGGTATGTGTTTGAGTAAAGTGAACAGTTGTTTTATTCTATAAACTACTGACAACATTACTCCCAAATTCCAAATAAAAATATTGTCATGTAGAGTATTTATTTGTAGAAATTAACAACTGATCAAAATAATCAAAAAAAGATGCATTGTTTTCAGCCCTCAAATAATGCAAAAAAAACAAACAAATTCATATTCATTTTTCAACAACAAAATACTAATGTTTTTACTTAGGAAGAGTTCAGAAATCAATATTTGGTGGAATAACTCTTTCATGCATCTTGGCATGCTCTCCACCAGTCTGTCACATTGCTGTTGGGTGACTTTATGCCACTCCTCGCACAAAAATTAAAGTAACTCAGATTTGTTTGATGGCTTGTGACCATCCATCTTCCTCTTGATCAAATTCCAGAGGATTTCAATGGGGTTCAGGTCTGGAGATTGGGCTGGCCATGACAGGGTCTTGATCTGGTGGTCCTCCATCCACACCTTGATTGACCTGGCTGTGTGGCATGGAGCATTGTCCTGCTGGAAAAAAAATATTCTCAGAGTTGACAAACATTGTCGGAGCGGAAGGAAGCAGGTGTTCTTCCAGGATAACCTTGTACTTGGCTTGATTCATCCGTCCTTCACAAAGACAAATCTGCCTGATTCCAGCCTTGCTGAAGCATCCCCAGATCATCACTGATCCTCCACCAAATTTCACAGTGGGTGTAAGACACTGTGGCTTGTTGGCCTCTCCAGGTCTCCGTCTAACCATTAGATGACCAGGTGTTGGGCAAAGCTGAAGATTTGACTCGTCAGAGAAGATGACCTTACTCCATTCCTATACGGTCCAATTCTTTTGGTCTTTTGCACACTTCAGCCTGGCTCTTCTTTGCTTCTCAATGATGAAGGGCTTTTTTCTAGCTTTGCACGACTTCAGCTCTGTCCCTAGGAGCCTGTTTCGAACCGTCCTCGCCATGCACTTGACCCCAGCTGCTGTTTTCCATTCCTTTTGTAGGTCACTTGATGTCATCCTATGGTTGTTGAGTGACATTCGAATGAGTTGACGGTCATCTCGGTCAGTAGACAGTCGTTTTCACCTTCTGTCAGTCTGTAGCTTTGTTGTCCCCAATGTCTGTTGTTTGGCCTTGTTCTTATGAACCGCCGTCTTTGAAATTTTCAGGATGGAAGCAACCTGATGCTCACTGTATCCCTCTGCCAGTAAAGCCAGAATTGAACCCTTCTTTTCCTCACTCAAAGCTTTTCTTTTCAACTCAATTTGTCATACTGGATAGTTATTTTTGTATTCAAATTACCTTTGAGGTGCTACTTAAACTGTTTTTGCCATATGGCTGCCATACATGTAGAGATGCTGATTTAAGAGAAATTAATGGTGGTCTCTTAATTTTTTCCAGAGCTGTATGGCGAAGTACCACTCCTCTGTGTTGTGTTCTTTAACAAGAGTATACAACTAAAAAACATACATTCTCAAAATAGGCATGTTTTCTCACAATTACCCCCTATAACACTGAAATACTACATTTATATATCATAACAACAACTATTTAATAATAAGATAAGAAAAAACAGTTTAAACATGACAAAGCTAGCTTATTCATCTCATATCCTAGTGACGTAAGAGGTACACTTGCGGTTACCTATTTATGCATATTAAAATTAGAGATAGACTGCGGGGGTGGTCGTGCTCATTTTCTTTACAACACAAAGTTGTGAGGGAGCGCATCGGTGGTCGGCAACAAATGTCAGTCACTCCAGGCACACCGACCACAGGCCATGTCGTGTTGATGGCCAGTGTTAGATCTTAGAGCACCATTTACATTTGTCAATTTGGTATGGGCACGGCCTCTGCTTGGGAAAGTCCCATGGGAGTATACGCCTTACTTTGAGTAAATTACACCTGATGATAGCACACTTGGTATGTTGCACTAAGAAAAATAAAGCCAATACTACAACCACCGCTGGCATTAACATGTTTAGCAGAAACCTCCCCATTTACAAAAAGTAGACGACAACCATGTGGACAACTACTCTGGTTAATCGTCCTGGCAAATTGTAGGGAGAAAAATGTATTTATTTCATGATGACCATCCTCGTGTCTATGTGCATCTAGGTTTGGGATTAGAGCATCACCACAATGTACCCTTTATGGAGGTGTGACATTAAAAACTGAATTAACAAAACAGATTTTATTGAGTTCTACTCAAAGAAGATTTTAATGGCAGATGCATTTTGGGAAATCATATTTGAAAGTGCAGGGACTTTGTAAATGTAAGTACTGTGATCAACTCTGTGCAGGCTGTCTGGTCACAGAGGAAGGATGTGCTTCTCTGGTCTCTGCTCAGAAGTCAAACCCCTCACACCTGAAAGAACTGGATCTGAGCTACAATCACCCAGGAGACTCGGGAGTCAGACTGCTCTCTGCTGGATTGGAGGATCCACACTGGAGACTGGAGAAACTCAAGTATGTCCTGTAGATGTTTTCTCCATTGGTAATCAGTAATGTGGTAAAACGGTGTCAGGTTGTTTTGCATTATGTAATGTGTCAAATACAGACCTGCCTACATGTACTCATTTTGTGTAGCATCATCAAAGTTTGAAAGGCAAAGTACATTAATATGATATCAAGCTGGATAATTGTAAATTTGAGGGAAACACATTATTTATTCATTATTATTATTCAAATATTACTGCACCATCAATATTAATGTGTTCAGACATCTGCTGGTCTGTCTTTGTTTTCAGTAGTAATAACCACAACATTAACATTTCTTATCCTGAACAACTGTATCTGTGTAGCCTGTTTAGATTGACTCCATCTGTGATGGTACTAGGTGGAGCACATTGACTAGCAAGGAAGTGGTGGTGGTTATTTCAGTGTGCTGGTAGTTAGTTCAGTGTGCTGGTAGTTAGTTCAGTGCGCTGGTAGTTAGTTCAGTGTGCTGGTAGTTCAGTGTTGTGGTAGTTAGTTCAGTGTGGTGGTAGTTAGGTCAGTGTGGTGGTAGTTAATTAATTGTACTGTAGTTGAAGTTAGTTCAGTCTGGGTTAGTTTTTTTGATTAGACCAGAACTTTATTGTCTTTGAAGTACAGTACAAGAAAATGCAGTTAGAATCTAACCAGTAGGCCAAATAGAGGGCAGAAAATGTACAGGTATTTACAAGTATTAAATATATGTAAAGTTGTGCTCAAAAGTTTGCATACCCTTGGAGAATTGGTATTATGTACCATTTGTAAAGAAAACATGAGTGAGCAGGCAAAACACATGTCTTTTATTTTTTATGGGATTCACATTCAACTGTAGGTTATATCAGAATGGCACAATCATTAAACAAAACATGGCAACAAAGAAAAAAATGATCTGACCCCTGTTCAGAAGTCTGCATACCCTAAGTACTAAATACTGTATATTGCCCCATTTAGCATCAATAACAGCGTGCAGTCTTTTGTAATAGTTGTCTATGAGGCCCCGAATTCTTGCAGGTGGTATAGCTGCCCATTCGTCTTGGCAAAATGCCTCCAGGTCATGCAAAGTCTTTGGTCGTTTTGCATGAACCGCACGTTTGAGATCCCCCCAGAGTGGCTGGATGATGTTAAGGTCAGGAGACTGTGATGGCCACTCCAGAACCTTCACCTTTTCTGCTGTAACCACTGGAGGGTCAACTTGGCCTTGTGCTTAGGGTCATTGTCATGCTGGAAATTCCAAGAGCATCCCATGCGCAGCTTTCGTGCAGAAGAATGCAAATTGTCTGCCAGTATTTTCTGATAACATGCTGCATTCGTCATTCATCTTGCATCTGCATTCATTCAACTATGTAATAATATATGGCTTCATATGATCACTATCCTTGAATTAAATGCTGTTTTTTTGCATGGTCAGTCATATTTTCTAAATCAATGTCAAAATTAATGCCAGGGTATGCAAACTTATGAGCACAACTGTATATTACAAGTGGAATGTGCAGATGTGCAATGAAGGCAAATGCAGTACAAATAGCGACAGAGGCAACAGCAAGACAAACCCCAAAATGGGAATGATTTGGCAGGTGGTGGCCTCAGACAGTTGCTCTGTCCTTATCCTTCCTGACTGATTCTTCTCTATTTTTGCATTTTGCTAGTGTCCTTGTCAGGCTCGGGACTGACTCTAAGCACAGAGGGGGCAGAGCGCTCTCGTGGGCCCCATCCACCGCCACTCAGGTCTACAACTGTCGGGTCCTTGCCCAATATAAGCACAGCATCTTAAAGCTTCCCGGGTAGTCACAACCATGGATTGCAACACCCATCAACCATTTATTGCCGGAAGCAGATAAAGCACCTGTTAAGCACACAAATAGGCTTAGATTCATAGATAAACTAGACAAAGTGGTCTACAACTACAAAACAGGCTCTGCTTAAGCAACTGTTTAAACACAATACAAAACATAGGCAACATGGTCTGACCTACGTGCTGATTGGTGATGATCAAGAGGGCCGGTATATCCACTTATTTCCTTTTAATAAAGACCTATTAATAAAGACCAAAAAATATGTTTCACTCAACAGCTTGTCTCTGCTCAGCCGATTTAGCCATGTTGTAATGTAATGTTATATATTTATTAATTCTGTGCACTCCAGTGAGCAAAGTAAAATCCCCAAAAGGTGATGAACGAACTACTTACAAATCAAGGTCCCGTTTTAAGACGGCATCTTCCTCTGCTTCATTTGGCATCCCTGCCATCCAGTTTGGCTTTGTCAATCTCATGCTCCATATAAAGCAATGTGAGGTAGTATAGTTGGGCCTCATCCCTGCATGCATGTAAAATAGCTCTTGATGAGTTTCAAGCTACTAAAACTTTCCTTGGCACTGGCAATGCTGATGGGGATGGTTTTGTATATTCTATGTAGAATTGTTAATTAAAAAAATGTAGTAAGTGGAACACAGGATACAATTACACTTCCTTCGTTCCTTACGTTTCATAACGCCTGATTTGTATTTTTTGTCCATTGTTTTATGAATGTAACTTAACTATAGCTAGTTAGCTAGTTACTAGAGTCTAAACCAGACATACAGCTTGCCAACTGATAGGCTAGGGTACCCGTCAATCAAATATTAAAACAGACCTGGTCATTATTTTATTGAAAAAACGAAACAGTGGCTAAATAATCTGTTTTCAATTATCATTTTCAAGAATAATTTTATGCTGTTTTGATACATTATGACATAAAATACCAAAAGTTTTTTTTTTAATCAAATTATTAAATAAATGTATAATGAATTTAGAGACACTGGTCCCAACCCACCGGCAGAGCAGGCACACGTACCAGGCCTAGGGGCCCCGCAAGGGGTATAAAGACATACTCTGTAGATTTCTTTATACAATATTTCATAATAAGCAACAAGAGCTCAGATCAGTGCCAGGATTTATTCAAATCAAACAGAATAACTTATGATATTATATATACACATTTTGACATAGTATAGTGTTAAATAATATTTGATCTTTCGTATATAATTGTAAAAAAAAATGATGTGGTATAACGTGGATCCCCTTGCGGGGCCCCTAGATGTGGTGGGCCCTGCTGCCTATGCCCCATCTCCCCTGTACTATGTCTGCTTCTGGTCCTTGTCACTGCTGGTAGCATGAGGTGGTACCTGCAGCCCATTCAGGTTGTACAGGCAGATCAGCTCCTCCAGGATGGCACATTCATACATGTCGCAAGAAGGTTTGCTGTATCTCCCAGTACAGTCTCAAGTGCATGGAGGAGATACCAGGAGATGGGCCGTTACAGGGGGAGAGAAGGACAGAGCGATAGAAGGGCATCAAACCAGCAGCAGGACTGGTATCTGCTCCTTTGTGTGAGGAGGAAAAAGAGGAGCACTGCCAAAGCCCTACAAAATGACCTCCAGCTAGTTACTGGTGTGCATGTTTCTGACTGTCAGAAACAGCCTCCATGAGGGTGGCTTGAGGGACCAGCGTAATCTAATGGTACCTGTGTTCACAGCTCAGCACCGTGCAGCTCCATTGGAATTTGCACGGTTTGGCGCACGGTTCTCTGCGCACGGTTCGGCCATTGGCGCACGGTTCTCTTCACAGATTAGAGCAGGTTCACACTGAGCACGTGACACACGTGAATGAGTCCAGAGACGCCATGGTGAATGTTATGCTGACTGCAACATCATCCAGCATGACCGGTTTGGCGGTGTGTCAGTGATGGTATGGTTTTTCTCATTTATGTTCAGTTATTTCACTTTAAAAATAATAAAAATCAAATGGAAGCTGATTTTTGGTCGTATTTTGTAATTTATTTCAATCACAACTGAAAAACATATCCCTCTTCAAAAATGGGCCACTAGACCCCTTCTAGCAGATGTTGGCCCCTCTGTAATAATCACTGTCCCCATACGGCTCCAAAATTTAAAAAAGACCTTAATCACCACTGATTCACACACTTTTCAACAAGCCAGGTGGCCCAGTGATAGTGAGTGGTGCAGATAGAACTGCTTTCAATCTAATCCTGCAAATTCTAGTTAATCTGACTCTGTTTGCACTGCACTCCAGAGAAGTGACACGATGCCCCTAGTTAATAATTCCTGCTACAAGAATGTCTGTCTGCTAAATACACAGGCTTAAAAACATTTTACTTATTTATATTTGTTTTCTAATAGGCATTTCTGTTTATTGTTAGACAATTTACATTTGCACAATGATTGTGCTTCATTTGCTGTGGAATTATGATCATGAGAAGCAATGAGATTGATCTTGTCACAATGCATGAGAGTACTGGAACTGCACGAAGGAAGAGAGTAACTGGACACTCCGGTTTTATGATCATGCATCAAAAGACTATTGGACTATATGGACTATTTTTAACATTGCAAAGCAATTTTTGTTAAACCAGCACCTGTTTGGCGAAGTTAATGTAGGATGTGATTTGATATGCAACACAGTATACACTTATTAACTGAGTAATATCAACTACACGTAACTAACTAGTAATTATGTCATGACTGCTTGTTTTCTCAAAGATACATTGCTATGTCATTTTAATACACGCTTCCCTCCAAATGTATCAGCCATAATTTGGCGTACACCAAGTCCAAGTCCTAATTAATCGTTCAGGCCGATTAATCTGTCAACCTCTAATGTGCATGGTGTGTTATGGGAGAAGGGGTTGTGTATAGTGTGTTATGGGAGGAGGGGTTGTGTATAGTGTGTTAT
>JACXGI010020858.1:0-10743 GCA_016801175.1 Esox masquinongy | reverse complement strand
CACTCCCATCTCTCTACCATCACTCCCATCTCTCTCCCCAACACTCCCATCTCTCTACCATCACTCCCATCTCTCTACCATCACTCCCATCTCTCTCCCCAACACTCCCATCTCTCCCCACCTTTCTCCACCTGTCCCTATCTCACCCAATCTCTCTTCCATATCTTCTCCACTTCTCCTGTCTCTCCCCATCTCTTTCCATCTCCATCTCTCACCTCTCCCCATCTCTTTCCCTACCGAGCCATATCTCCCTATCAGTTACACACACATAAACCCATACAAATATTTACACAACACATAGGTTTTCCAACTGAATATAGTGCTAATCCCAAGTATTTCAATCTCATTTCCCTCTGATCCCCTTTCCCCTGGGGCTGACATAAGAGGTATCACAACACTGTAGCAAGTCTCTGAGTGCCTGTCATGGAATGTGGCAAATTACTTCCTACCAACCCGCATGTTATATGGCCGTGCGAATTTCACTTTATGACATATACCAGTTCCACCTGAGTAGAGGCCAAAGGAGAACAGTGTTGGGGTCAGTTCCCTGCCAATTCCAATCAATGCAGAGAGTAAACAGGGTTATACTGAAAGTAAACTGAATTTCAAACACCGACTCTAATGAAAAGCATTTGGATTACCTGGAATTGGAGTTAGAATTTCAGTGAACTGTCCGAATGGACTCGACTTGGGCCACCAGACTGTGTATCTTCAAACCATCGGGCTGGACCCTCGGCCTGAAACAGGCAGAATAGCACGCTTTTCTGCTTCCATCACCACAGCATAGTGGGGAGGATACTGTAGCCAGGGACAACACACAGATTAATTGGTTGTAATTAGAGTTGGCGTGAGAGAGTGGAGCACTTGTAGTTAATACGGTGTAAAACATAAAGGATGATGAGAGGGAAAGAGAGAGGAAGGGAGCATTTGTCTCCTGCAGTCACCATGCTGAAGACAGATGTTCGTCAGCAGAAAAACATACTGCGCATTTCCTGCCTTTTTAATTTACATGCTAAGCATTTCCTGCTTCTGAAAACCTCCTGTTAGGAATATCCTATTTGTGACAAATGATTTATGTGAGGCAACATTTAGAAAAGAAAATATTTATTGCAGCCTTAAGAAGTTAGGAAAGTTAAGAAATTATGGTCTACCATTTTTCTAATTTAAACAGATCTTTAGACAGACAGAGTATATGACATTATACTACTATGCATGATATTACCACGTATCTTCATCATATTAAGTACTACTATGTATGATATTACCACGTATCTTCATCATATTAAGTACTACTATGTATGATATTACCGCGTATCTTCATCATATTAAGTACTACTATGTAAGATATTACCACGTATATTCATCATATTAAGTACTACTATGTATGATATTACCGCGTATCTTCATCATATTAAGTGCTACTATGTATGATATTACCGCATATCTTCATCATATTAAGTACTACCATGTATGATATTACCGTGTATATTCATCATATTAAGTACTACTATGTATGATATTACCGCGTATATTCATCATTTTAAGTGCATGTTAAGCTTTGGGGATAATATAGTGCTAACTAGTGTGATTATTGGATCTCTTTTGAATAAATAACTCCAGTGTCATTAGCCAGGAGGCACTAACCAGATTAGCAACACTGTGTACTTTAGTCAGCAGCAAGGGCTACGACAAATCACTGAGGTTTGGTTTAATATAAAAACATTTTAATAATGCTCACACTTATTTTTGAATAACGATTTCTTTATTTAATTACAAAATGGCTACCACTTAACACTAATCAATAATAGAAATAAACTTAGATCCTGCACACGCTGGAATTCAAATGTTTGTATCCTGTTCTGTTTTTGGTTTATTGTCCATTTCCCAACATCTGAAAATGCACCCATAAGCGTTGGAAGGAAACCCCTCTCCTCCATCCAGATCAAGTCAATGGACTGGTTTTCTACACAGCCCACTTGGGCACTTAAGAATGCAACGCGGCACAGTGACTAAGCCCGATTGGCCCGTGATAGACTTCATTACAGTTGCTTCAAGACAGCACACGCATCATTTATTCCCACTGACTGACATCATGCACGACCGGACAATCACTCAACGCTAATCTTCAAAATCAGAGAAACATAACTAAACATCAGGAGACTTTGAACAAGGTAGACAGACCACTGACCACTTCCAATCTACACGAGTCATTGATTCATTTGCATTTTGGTCCGCATCTGGCCGTGAGAGGTTGGTTGAGCTCTCAGCTAGCAGACAATAGTTAACCCTTGGCGCTACTGCTGTGACCTACTTTCTGTGAGCGGTAATATCTTTCATTTTTTATATTATTATTCAGTCAGAATGGTGGCCCACATTAGAAATGATTTACAGGGTTACAAATACGGCAAAATTCTGCTCCTGTGAAGCCTTTTTGAGATGTGCTTTTGGATTCTCAGTATGTTCCTTGTAATGTGTATGGACAGTGCATTGGGTTCTCAGTTTGTTCCTAGTAATGTGTATGGACACTGCATTGGGTTCTCAGTTTGTTCCTAGTAATGTGTATGGACAGTGCATTGGGTTCTCAGTTTGTTCCTAGTAATGTGTATGGACAGTGCATTGGGTTCTCAGTTTGTTCCTAGTAATGTGTATGGACAGCGTATTGGGTTCTCAGTTTGTTCCTAGTAATGTGTATGGACAGTGCATTGGGTTCTCAGTATGTTCCTTGTAATGTGTATGGACAGTGCATTGGGTTCTCAGTTTGTTCCTAGTAATGTGTATGGACAGTGCATTGGGTTCTCAGTATGTTCCTTGTAATGTGTATGGACAATGCATTGGGTTCTCAGTTTGTTCCTAGTAATGTGTATGGACAGTGCATTGCCCAGGCTGGGAGGCCTCGGGTTAGCTGAACATGCTAACCTGTTCCCATGTGATGTTTAGTTGAGTAGTTATCAGTGCTACAGGGGGCTGCTAACAACAACATTGAGTCACCCAGAGCTGATGTTGAATTTATTTTCCTTTGTCCCCTGTAAAACTGCATATAATCATACTATCATACTAACTTTAGTTGAGTGTTTCAGATTGCTGGACAGGATGTAGTTGAACACGCAAAAAGAGAGCAAAAGAGAGACAAGGATGAAGTTACATGAAGAAACAAGAAAATACGTGAGGATTGAGAGCCGTAGAGACGGTGATGGAGAAAGAGAGAAAGACATTGTGTGATTGTGTTTGACAGAGTCAGATAGAAAGACAAAAATACAGACAGAGATAGAGACATAAACAGAGACGGATACAGAGATAGAGACATAAACAGAGACGGATACAGAGATAGAGACATAAACAGAGACGGATACAGAGATAGAGACATAAACAGAGACGGATACAGAGATAGAGACATAAACAGAGATGGGATACAGAGATAGAGACAAAGATGAAGACAGATATAGAGATAGGGATAAAGATGAAGACAGACATAAAGATGAAGACAGAGATAGAGACATAAATAGAGACAGATAGAGATAGAGACAAAGATGAAGACAGAAAATTGAGATAGAGATAAAGATCAAGACAGATATAGAGATAGGGATAAAGATGAAGACAGAGATAGAGATAGGGATAAAGATGAAGACAGAGATAGAGACAAAGATGAAGAGAGAGTAGAGACATAAACAGAGACAGATACAGCCAGAGACAGAGATAGAGACAAAGATGAAGACAGAGATAGAGTCTTGATTTGTAAAACACTTTTATTGGTTCCATGAACCCAAAATACAACAGACACTCAAATAAAAAATAAAACACCAATTCATCCTCCACAGTAACAGTGCACAGCAAATCCCGAATGCCTCATACACATATGGACTGCCCAAGATTTTCAACCAGACTATAGCAGCCAAACTCAACCCTCAATCTCTCCTCTAGCATCAATTCAGACTATAGCAGCCAAACTCAACTCTCAATCTCTCTGCCAGCATCAATTTTTCCTCATCTTCCAAACAGCTAATTTAGCAGCCCCTGACGCAAAATTAGTAAGTTAGTAAGTAAAACCTCCACACCCCATTTACAAAAACTATAAACTTCGGTCCAAATATAAACAATCAAGAACAGAATAATTCACCCAAAACAGTAAAGCACCCAGTCTGCAGGTGAAAAATACCAACCGGCCTGGAACAATGTAAAAACAAGTGTGCCAGAGATTCAGGTTCAGAACAAAAAGGACACCCCTCCCTAACAGAGACAGAGATAGAGATATGGACAGAGATAGAGACAGATATAGAGATAGAGACATGGACAGAGACAGAGATAGAGACATACATAGAGACAGAGATATGGACAGATATAGAGACAGAGATAGAGACAGACAGAGATAGAGACAGATATAGAAACAGAGATATGGACGGAGATAGAGACAGATATATGGACAGAGATTCCGCATAGCACAGCTCACTAATGAACAGTTAAAGCAGCAGAGAGTGTACACTCGTTCTAATAAGTGTGCCTTATTCAGATCCCTGAAGCCTCAGCGCATTCCCCATGTCCTCTTTCTCATGGTAAACCCTCAGTGTTTGGAGAAAATAGGAGAAAACTGTGACTCATGGTTGAGTGTGGGGAAGAAGCTGCTTAGACTGTTAATTAAACAGGATGAATTAAAGCCTTAATGCCTGGGCTTTACAGCCTCTCTACGTTTCTCTGTTAATTTCAGTTTCAATTTAAAAGGATTTATTGGCATGGAAAACATTTGTTTACATTCCCAAAGCAAGTGGAAAATGAAAAAAAGCTACAATACATTTTTAAAAATGTAACCAAGAATAAAATGCAGAAAAACATCCAGAACATTCAACTTTGTCTTGCTTTCTCGTCCTCCTCTCGGTAAGGAATACAGTAGTAGTGAATTTACTTCTCTCATACTATAAATTGGTCTGGAGAAGAGTGTCTGCAAAAATACATTTAAATCTCTCACTTTCTCTGTTTCATTCTCTCTCTTTCTCTCTCTCTCTCTCTCTCTCTCTCTCTTCTGTTACCCTGGTGAAACTGCTGAAGTGCTCGTAATGGGAAACATATTTTTTAATACCATTTTAGTAGACAACTATTATAATAGAGTACTTATTTGTCACTGAAGACGTAGCTCTCCTGTGCCAGTATTACCATGAATCTGTCACGGCAGGTAGGTAATGTCATGTCATATTATTTCTTGTCATGTGTTCTGACAACATAACATGGTTATGCACGGATTTAGTGAAATGTCATATCCGTCCACTCAGCACAATGCAAGGCGTAACGGCACATAGTTTTATTCAAACATGTCCGACATGCGTGTTGGAAGGCATTAACCCCTCGTGACAGACGCTAAACAGAAATAGCAAGGCTGGATTCACCATAATGATTCAGCGTAATGATTCGGCATAATGATTCAGCATAATGATTCGGCACGCTCTGATGACACGTTGACCTTTAAGCACAGAAGGGCAATTCACATGAACATGGCCGTCCATCTTCACATCCTCTCGTATCGACCTGGTCACTGACACAGACAGCTCACCACAGATGCCCTGGCCTTTCCGGGGACAGAAACAGCTCACCTTGATGAAGAGGACAGGCTAAGACATGCAGGAGTTTGATTTCACCGACCTTGAGTGGTGAATGTAGTCAATCACTGAATTAGCTCAGTTGGTCCAGCCAGTTATTGACTCCTCAAAACCAGAAGCTGACGCTCCACAGGGTCTGGTTGGTCTACCAATTGGCTAAGACCACACCCCTAGTAAGCACGTTAGCCGGATCCATTAATGTCCTCAAGTGTGTCTTCAAGCAAGACTTAATTTAATTTTCTCTATGACGATGTTATGAGAGGCCCTCAAATGTGTCCAGTTGAGAGGCCTTATCAGGTATCCATCCATTCAGCATGATGCCAGCCTGGCAGGAAGGCGTGTCACTTCCTGGTAGAGGTAACACAACCCCTGTTTATTGGACAGCTCAGGCAACTAACAAGGATCCTGACCATCCCCTAGGAGTATAGCCAGTGGTCCACAGTGCACCAGGTTCTTACTCCTTAATCGCACCTCATTATTACCTCCCAAAACCCTTCGCTATGAGCAGAAGACCTGGGAAAATGTAGAAGAAACATATTTTTTTGTCATAGAAAATCGAAAAGACATCTTTCAAACTATTCTGCTTGCTGGTTTGTGTTTTCCTTTCTGTTCAGAGAAGGTGAAGTTTGTTATCTGTGACAACTAAAGCGCCTTGTGACTTACGGTACATTATCACTTAAGGTACATTACCACTTACGGTACAATAACCACTCACGGTTCATACGGGATTATGATGTATTCAGCTCCGTATCCTCCGGGAGTTTGACAGCGATGTGACGTTGGTGCAATTGGCTGCCCTTTGTGACCCCACTGCAGACACTTGTATTAGCAGTTATAACATCAAATATATAAACATTCTTCACTTATTAATGAGTACTACGGAACAGAAAAAAATAAAACTATTTAAAAAATTCTTAATGTGACGTTCCACTAAAATATTCAACGCAAACCAGAATTCAGTCCAGAATTTGTCAGTCTGTCAATATCTTGTGTCAGATTAAAGTGCGTTTGTACTACTTACAGAATTCAACAAAGCAAATTGAAATGTGGACAAGTTGATGAACGGTTCATACATGCAGCAGCCACAATATCGCAGGTTCTTCCATCCTAATGACACAATTAATCAGAAACAGCAGGGTTGATGCTCACAGCCTTCAGTAGAATTGTCGTTTTATATCCAGATTCACAAAGCCCTCTCTACCCAGAAAGCCGTTTTCCAAGAGAAACTCCAGGCAGCCGTGGTAGACAATGGAGCACAATTATGTGGAGAAGAATGCTTGGTGGCACTGACTAATGTCATTTTTACTAGGCAGGATATATAATGTGCTCCCATCAGAGGCTAAAGACACCCTATTTATCTCCAAAGCCACAGAACACAGGGAACACAATGAACAGACCTCTGGGAGATCTGGAGAAACCGTCTTCCATGGATCCCAGGCCGAGGAATTCAAGAACCCTTTTCCATGTTGACAATTCGTCTCCGGGGTGACAGGCAGGGGATGTTCACCTTGGAGAGGTAAAATGTGCAGTAGAACCTGCAAAATACAGCTCCGGAAAAAATTAAGAGACCACTGCACCTTTTTCATTTCTTTCCAACAAAGTCAAAAAGGAAGGTTTTGAGTGAGGAACAGAAGGGTTAAGATTAAGAGACCACTGCAGATTGAAAGCTTCTTTCCTTTTCAACTTTTTTGGAAAGGAAAGCAAAAGGTGCAGTGGTCTCTTAATTTTTTACAAGAAAGCCATACATTATTATATTGTTTTAGATATTTGTTTTTCTCTTTATTGGATAGTGGACTGGGAACATTTGGATTATTATTTCTAAAAAGGCATTTGGATGGACTGGATCCCATGCATCAGCAGTACATGTGCACTGGATGCAGTGGCTTAGACCACTGGGATAGACCTGGCCAGATTAGATTAGATTAGATTAGATTCAACTTTATTGTCATTGAACAGTACAAGTACAGCACAATGAAATGCAGTTAGCATCTAACCAGAAGTGCAAATAGAAGAGGGCAGAAAATGTACAATAATTTACAAGTATTAAGTATATGTATTTTACAAGTGGAATGTAAAGATGTGCAATGAAAGCAAATGCAGTACAAATGGCAATACTAAATGTGCAATTAAGGCAAATAGAGGCGGGCAGAAAATATTAAGTATTATGTGTAGTGTATGTTACAAGTGGGATAATAGTTTTGTATACTAATGGGGATATATTGCATCTAACATATGCGATATAACATATAACATGTCCTATCACAACTGGGATGCATGTACTGGAGAAAGTCAATGGTGTGTATATATGTAGTGCTCAATCATTTCATGTTTTGAGATGAGAAGGAAACACTAATGGGTTCACCAATGGCGGTAAACGACTTGATGTGTGCTGGTGCCTTTGGTACAATTGCATGCTGGGATTTATGAAGAATGGAGAAGCGGGCTACGGACAGCATGTGGTCTAACATAAATATTTATTGTTGCCGCTAAGTGTTCCTGCAGCAACCAGAGGTGACTATTTAGTCCATGTGTTGAGTTCCTTGATCAGTTGTTGATCAGTTGTGGATCAGTTGTTGGCTGTTAGTTGTACAAAATTAGGCTGCATTAGAAGGGCAGTGTTGTTATCAGAATATGATAGGGGGTTAAAGTGAATTTACATAAATCATGAAGATTATTTTCTGCAGTGTGATCAAAACTGTGATTGTACAGCTGGAGTGTATTCTGAAATAATTGAAGTAATTTGTTCCCAGCTACTATTAGAACAGAACTCCGCAATTAGAACTATACAATAACAAATTAGTTTAAAACTTGACAATAAGACATTAATTCCGGCAATTTTCTGCCACTATCACTAAACTGTGAACTTCCACTGAAAAAAATATTCATAATAAAGGGAAAGGGATTGGCTGCGATTACGCGAGCCACCCAATTTTGATATTTCAGTACGTAATTAGAAAAAGATCTGATCTTTTTCTAATAAAAGGCCAATTAGTGGCCTAAGAGCTAAAGTGAGACTATAGGTTAGATCAGTCCATTGATCATAATGTTGAAAATGAAATCTAAAACTTCATGTATTGTTGTAAGGATTATTACAAGTTCGGTAGTCCCAGATCAGCCCCGAGCTAATAGCCAGGACACACAAAATGAAACATTCACTCAGTTTTAATGTCATTTAACTTCCAAAACAAAACTGCATCTCATATTGATATTGATTTTCAACATTGGTCCCCAGTACATTCACGAACACCCAAACTATTGTTGCTTTAATGAAAATAAGTTACTTGGACAAAAACACGTGGGGTTTAAAAATGTAGCTCTAAAAGAGATCCAAGGGTTATCCACAGAAAGTATACCTGTAACAAATTAATGGGTCATAAAATAAAACGTGTAAAATATACCAAACATGGATGACTACATGGGACCTAAAATATACCCAACATGGATGATTACATGGGACCTAAAATTTACCCAACATAGATGAATACATGGGACCTAAAATATACCCAACATGGATGAAAACGTGCCATAAAATATACCCAGCATAGATTAATACAGGTGCCCTAAAATATACCCAACATGGATGAATACATGGGACCTAAAATATACTCAACATGGATGACTACATGGGACCTTAAATATACCCAACATGGATGACTACATGGGACCTTAAATATACCCAACATGGATGACTACATGGGACCTAAAATATACCCAACATAGGTGAATAAATGGACCCTAAAATATACCCAACATAGATGAATACATGGACCCTAAAATATACCCAACATAGATGAATACATGGACCCTAAAATATACCCAACATAGATGAATACATGGACCCTAAAATATACCCAACATAGATGAATACATGGACCCTAAAATATACCCAACATGGATGCTCACCAGATTTACTTAAAAGTGGAAAAACCAAAAGTGAAAAAAACAAAAAACTGAAGGTGTTACTCTGCCTGAAACTCTAATTCCAGCTGAAGCACTGTTCTATACAGAGTACAGAACATACCCCTAAGCTAACTCCACAGATATTTTGAAAAACTGCTATCAGGGTTGGTTACTATTGTATAGCCCAAACAGCTTGGACGTTGTACAGGAGGGAGGTCTCGTGTGTTATGAAGCAGACAACCCAGAATTCCTGTCCGGTGAGGGCCAGGCGAGCTGTTAGTGGAGGAAGCTAAACTGTTAGCAACAGCATGTTGACACTGGTTTCACAAGCAGCTCGGAGCCCAGGGGCAAGATGACCAGCGCACGTGAAACAAGATGACCATGACATGATGTCATGAAAAAAACACAAATAGCGTTGAAAATTGTATTGGTAGACAATTATAATTAATAGTGTTATTTAAAAATAAACTAACCAGGTCCTCTAGGTGTTACAGTGGTCTGAGTCACTGCTTCTCCGTGGAACTGCGTCGTGGCGGCCAGAGTTTGTATCCTGGTCGCGGCGCACCGATGAGGCTCGGAGGTTGAGCACAGGATGCTGGATATTGGCACAACGGTTGGACAGGGGTGTAGCCAGACAGGTGTGCCCTGTAATGTTGTGCCCTGTAACGTTGTTCCCTGTAACATCGTGCTCTGACGACTCCTTGTGCTAAGGTCAGGGGTCTGTGAACTCGGCCGTGGATGTTTAATTGGGGAATGTGTTGCTTCAAGGCGCACAAACCAGCTGTAGGCTTTCTGGTTGACCAAGCGGTGTGATGGGAATAGGACCGGACTGATGAGAAATGCTTGGAGGAAGAATGTCCAAATCTCTGACCACCCCACACCTATTCTGGACTATTCTGACATTTAGACGTGGTTATAGATGTCTCTTATTTGGGAGTTCTTTGACCAGACTACCAAATCCTCTTGTACTATTTTTAATTAAATATAGGAATATATGATTTGCACATCATTGCATTCTGTTTTTATTAGCATTTCATGCAGCGTCCCAAACGGGGTTGTCCATGCCTACAGAGAGTTTTCATCCTTCCATCCATGCTTTCTCCCTCGCTCCTTCCCCCATCCCTCCCAACTCCCCCTTCTTCCCTCCCAACCTCCACCATCCCTCCCAACCCCCATCCCGCCCCACCCCCCATCCCTCCCATCTCCCCCTTCTTCCCTCCCAACCTCCACCATCCCTCCCAACCCCCATCCCTCCCAACCC
>JACXGI010020857.1:0-10759 GCA_016801175.1 Esox masquinongy | reverse complement strand
AACTTCAATTAGTGCTGCACACAGCTGCTAGAATCCTAACTAGAACAAAAAAATTTGAACACATTACTCCAGTACTAGCCTCTTTACACTGGCTGCCTGTTAGGGTTAGGGCTGATTTTAAGGTTTTATTGTTAACCTATAAATCAATACATGGACTTGCTCCTACTTACCTCGCTGAAATGATCCAGCCATACATACCGACACGTAACCTTAGATCGCAAGATGCAGGCCTTTTAATTGTACCTAGAATTTCTAAACAAACAGCCGGAGGCAGGGCTTTCTCTCATAGAGCTCCACTGCTGTGGAATGATTTACCAGTTAAGATTAGAAATGCAAACTCAGTGCAAACTTTCAAGTGTCTACTAAAGACTCATCTCTACATCATGGTCTATGATTAAGTGTAGTCTGGCCCAGGGGCATGAAGGTGACCAGAATGGCTTGATACTGTCCTCCCTTGCTGTCTTGCCAGGTGGGCTCTCATTGCCACTGGGATGCCCTCCCTCCAACGCCATTCGGGGGCGGAGTCACTGGCTTGTTGTTGTCTCTCTTTTGCGCACTTGTGCAATTGGCCTGTACTCTGCTGGCTATACTCGGCCCTCATTCAGGGTGGTTGCGGTTGGCGGGTGTCACTTTGGTTGATGCTTGGCGATGTGGGTGGATTGTTTTCCTGCCTGTTGGGCCCTGTCCGGGGCCTCCCCCGGATAGGGCCACAGTGTCACCGGAGCCCCCTGTCTCAGCCCCAAGGTCTTACGCTGCTATATTATTGTGCTGGGGAGTAGGGTCAGTTCTCCTTCTCCACTATAAATCCTTGTAGATCTAAGGAATGCATTTTCTAAATTTTTCCTGTCTCCTGCCATTTTAAACTTAGGAGGACAGGAGGTCCTGGCCCGCACCTGAGGAGTACCAGGCTCGAAAGACACGTTGCTGTCCCGGTCCAAAGTCCTCCTGGTTGTGTTACAGATCAAGACGATACATGACAATTTCAACTGCCACTGTGCTGACACCTCCCCCTCCCTGTGTTGTCCCTGTCCTTGTCCATCTGGTCGTACTTCCGACCTGGACTAAGTTTAAATAGACTCTGGACTCAGCCCACGTGCACTTATTAATTATTACAATTGTACTCTTAATATGTTCACCCGGTACAGCCAGAAGCGGACTGGTCACCCCTCTGAGCCTGGGTCCTCTCTAGGTTTCTTCCCAAATTTCGGCCTTCTTAGGGAGTTTTTCCTAGCCACTGAAATTCAACACTACTGTTGTTTGCTCCTTGGGGTTTTAAGGCCGGGTGTTTTGTAAAAGCACTTTGTGACAACTGCTGATGTAAAAAGGGCTTTATAAATGAATTTGATTGATTGAATAAATTTGATTAATAATACCGACAATAACAATAGGGTTTCTCCTATCGGAGAACCCTTAAATATAATAATAATACCGACAATAACAATAGGGTTTCTCCTACTGGAGAACCCCTAATTACAACAGTAGTTACCTAGTCAGTTTAGCTCTTGAGTCCTAAGTAAGTTTGACATGACTGACTGTATTTCTACTAGCCATGACCATAATATGATGAGCTCTGCCTACGCATGCCATTTTTGTTTTGAGTGGCACCGGATTAATGATGACAACACTGTTTTGGCACCGGACTGACATCGTCCTCCGAATAAACAGGCTTTGTGTTACTTCATAACAGATGCTCCACTGAAAATCTTGATAAGAATCACAGGGTGATTGTGATCTACAGTACAAGCATTCATGAATGTAAACCAAGTTTTTTTTTTTTTTTTAAATTCTAGTTGTTCATTGTTGTCTTATCCCAAAGCTCTTACTTTCCAAGTATTCATCCATAGGTTTGGATACTAATGTCTGTATTTGGTTTAAAAAATTATCATAGTGACAGATCACAGGGCCCTGTGATTAATTCAGTATTCACTCTGCATAAAGGTACTCCATAGTAGTTGATAGTAGGACCTTTTCTAATTTCTCTAAATACCTTTGGTCAATCTGTTAACACTGATGTCGCTTGATCACATTATTTTCTATGCAATTCCCCCTCTGAACTTGTAATAGGAAGCAGATTGTGTTTTCTACCTTTTCCTGTGCTTAATTTTTTGAGATATTATTTACAAATATGCACTGGACACTATTCTCAAATATTTTTACTCAGTGCACCATTGGGCTCTTGGATTCATCATCGGTTATACCTTTGGTAGACTTCATTGTGACTTGTGTTACATTGCTGGTGTGACTTCCCATTTTATAATTATGTATGTAAAAATGATATTTGCATAAATGAGACTAAGGTTTGCATTAAATTGTGGGCGATATTAACGCAGCAAGTATACAAAGTTGCTCAAACTAAATCAAGGTTCAGATAGATAGCTTCTTTGATTGGAACACAGCCTGAGACTTCTTGAATCTAGCCCAGGTGCCTATTTCAGTTGTGTTTGGCATCTGATAAATGATTACATTGTTTTGAAATGGTCTGCCTCTGAAGTGCCAGGTGTTTTGCAACACGCACTCTGACCTAATCTTAGACAATGCACAACCACAAAAACATTCACTACTAAAAGAAGTAGATAAAACAGAAAGTTACCAACAAGCAAGGGAGAGATGTCTCATTGCAGGAATGAGTGGTTCCGTCTTGATAGTGATGAAACTGGCTCAAAGTCAAAGCAGGCACAAACACAAGGATTGCATTCACCTGAGCTATGGTGATAGAGGATACGATATTATTTTAAAGACTAAACAACTTAGGGTATTATTGTGTACAAGTTGTTACCTCACATCATACAGTGTCTGAGGAACAATGGCATTCATTGTCTCCAGGAGGGGTTGCCATTACAAACGCCCATAACCACCTGTGCCCACACACCCAGCCCCACTGGGAGCTTACCTGTGTCTGGTACTGAGCAGGTCACAGTGCCACTTACAATTAATCTTATCGAATTGGAATCAAAGTATTGATTTTTGTGAAATCCCTTACAATCGTTTACCAGGGTTGAACCTGACTTTGATGGCAAGCCGGTCAAAGTCAGCACATACCCTGGAAGGAACCCACCCGGTCTGTTTGTTGGGAACCTTTCATGCAGAGCACTGAACTTTCAGCTGGTTCTCTATCCCTGGGCGTTTAAAAATCAACGATCGCTCAACGATCCTTCCACAGCATACTGTAACACCAAAGGTGCCTTGAAATCACAACATCAGGGCTCTAACTTGGATTTTTCCAATCAGATTAGTTCCAAAGTTAAACGAAGACTGCCATACAAAACAAGTGTCTGGTAAGGTAAGGTAAGCCAACATGTAGCTTGTTAGCACAATGTAATTTACGGTTTATTGTAATAGTGATAGTTTAGCTAACAGTTTCTTAAAATATGTTTTCATCAGCAGCATTTTAAACTTTACCACACTAGCTACTAGATTAGGCTGATATTAAAAAACGAAATACATAATCTAGGTAGCTAGCCAATAATATAGGTAGCTAGCTAACTGGCTTGATAGTCACTGGAACAAACTTACTACTGTGCATCTCCACATCATGAACCCAGGTCCAAGATCAGTTCTGTGTTACATGGCTTTGATTGCGGTATGTGGTTTGTTTTGTTTGCAAAACCCAGAGCTGTAACAGCATGTCTCATAGTTCGTCAAATTGATCTAGCTAGCAATATGGCTAATCCTCATATCAGTCATCAATGTACTATTAGCGATCTGGGAACCAATACATAAATTGCAATGGTATTTGGAAATTTTGACTTAATGTTTTTTTTGGGGGGTGGGGTTGGGCCCACACAGAAAACTCATGCAAAACATATGTGTTCATATATGTAGAGGATTTCTCAACATATATTCATATATGTGCCCTGAATATGTTTATGAAATTACTTGCGCTTCTCACAATATCATAATACAATGCATGTCATATATTTTAACGTTGAATATTATGTGTTAAAATAATGAAATATAATGAATATGCAGTACATTACGCATTTCTCATTAACACATCATGGAATTGACATTCAAGACATTATTTTCCATAGAAAAGGAGACTCATTATGCAAACAATATGCATACATTTTAACACAGTATTATGAATGCTATTCCTCTCTGTAAAAGTACTTCAAGGAAACAACTAGATAACATAATAAACACATGATAGGAAACAATACAAATACGGAAATATATCAGATGTAAATGCTAAATGCATATTACCAAATAGAATTTTGTCATTTATGCAAATATATTTACATGTATTTAAGACATAATAAAACATATTTGAAAATGGCCAAAATCGACTATGTAAATATATGTATGAAATATATGGCCATACATAAGTTATACATATTATACATATATTAGGATATGTTTAAAAAAAATTTTAGGCACATATTAAAAATATATGTTTTCAAAATATATGTCAATATATAATACTTTCGTGTGGGGGGGGGGGTTGCAGGGAAAATGACAAAGCCAAAGGCGACACAGCACCTCCAGTGCCCTTCTTTCAACCCACTGGCCAGCAAAATATGCCAGACTTGTTTTGGGAGCCTCCCAAAAAATCTTAAATTTAAAACAAAAAATGAGTGTATGGTGTAACTGAGTGAAATTGGTGTATGGGGGGGCCAATATAGTCAAAACTCAGATTTCGGGGTAGACAATGATGCAACCATTGGTAGTCGTAAGTGAAAAGGTTCCTGTTTTGAACATTACAGAAATTTGAAT
This sequence comes from Esox masquinongy, assembly GCA_016801175.1. Taxonomy (NCBI): domain Eukaryota; kingdom Metazoa; phylum Chordata; class Actinopteri; order Esociformes; family Esocidae; genus Esox; species Esox masquinongy. The sequence goes on along the minus strand of JACXGI010020857.1, from coordinate 6,046 downwards.
TTGTTTACACACTACCGTTCAAAAGTTTGGGGTCACTTAGAAATGTCCTTGAGTTGCAGAAAAACTGTTTAGACATTGTTAATGTTGTAAATAACTATTGTAGATGGAAATGACTCACTTTTAATGGAATATCCATATAGGCGCAAAGAGGCCCATTATCAGCTACCATCAGTCTTGTGTTCCAATGGCACGCTGTGCTTTGCTAAAAGTTTATCATTTGAAAAGGCACATCGATCATTAGAAAACCCTTTTGCAATTATGTTAGCACAGCTGAAAACTGTTGTGCTAATTAAAGAAACAATAAAACTGGCGTTCTTTAGACTAGTTGAGTATCTGGAGCATCAGCAATTGTGGGTTTGATTACAGACTCAAAAGGGCAAGAAACAAAGATCTTTCTTCTGAAACTCGTCAGTCTATGGCTGTTCTGAAAAATGAAGGCTATTCCATGCAAGAAATTGCCAAGAAACTAAAGAGCTTGCACAACGGTGGGTACTCCTCCCTTCACAGAACAGCGCAAACTGGCTCTAATTAGAATAGGAAGAGCGGTAGGCCCCAGAACACAACTGGGCAAGAGGACAAATACATTAGTGTTCAGTTTGAGAAACAGACACCTAACAGGTCCTCAACTCGCAGCTTCATTAAATAGTAACCCACAAAACACCAAAACACTCAATATCAACAGTAAAGAGGCAACTCCGGGATGCTGCCCTTCTAGGCAGAGTTGCAAAGAAGCTGGCATGTCTCACACTGGCCAATAAAAAGAAAATACTAAGATGGGCAAAAGAACACAATCACCAGACAGAGGAAGTTTGGAAAAAAGCGTTATGGACATGCAAATCTAAGTTTGAGGTGTTTGGATCACAAAGAGGAACATTTGTGAGAAAGCAGGCCTTAATGAAAAGATGCTGGAGGAGTGCCGGACGACATCTGTCAAGCATGGTGGTGTCAAGCGTGGTGGTGGTAAAGGCGGAGATTTCTACAGGGTAAAAGGGATCTTGAAGAAGGAAGGCTATTACTCCATTTTGCAACGCCATGCCATGCCCTGTGGATGGCACTTGACTGGGGCCAATCCGATTGCCTCAACAAATTGACAACTAGAATGCCAAAGGTCTGCAAAGCTGTAATGCTGCAAATGGAGGATTCATTGACGAAAGCAAAGTTGGAAGGACAATTATGGTTTCAATTATAAATCATTATTTCTAACCCTGTCAATGATTACATTTCCTATTCATTTTGCTATATATAAAAAAGTTGGGATAAAGGCAAAAAAAAATGGAAAAGTTGTGTAATGCTAAAAAACTAAACCTTGTGGAATATCACACAACTAATTAGGTCAATTGGCAACAGGTCAGAAAAGATCATTCCAGAAAGGATGGTTCTGTCAGAAGTGAGGATGGAGAGGGTTTCACCACTCTGCATGGGCAAATAGTGCAAACATTTGGACCATCTGGCCTGTTGGTGTTTTGAAAACAAAACATAATTTGTGGTTGTGAACACAGGCAGGAGAGGAGCCAAATAAAAACATCAGATATCATAGGAAAAGTTTGACAACAATTTCTGATCATGAAAGAATATTAAAATGATAAGGAAGGTAAATTGATGTGATCTCCAAAACAGTAGAAAGTTACCAAGTTGCTTGAGGGCATGGCTGCAGTGGGAAGGAGTGGCTCTTGGAAGCCTTTCACCATGGCATCCCTATTGTAGAGCATGCAAAGGGAATGCCCTGCTGTGTCACACTTGGCACAAGAGAAGGGACTTGGAAGGCAGTCTCTACAGCATCACATTATATCATCACATTTATCAAAGCAAACTAAAAAAAAGTAATCAATCTCTGCATTCAAAACAGCTTGTATTCAAACAAATAAAATAATTTATATATTACAAATAAGGTCTAACTACGGCTGTATTCATCTTGAGTTCTTTCAATAAGCAGCATCAATAAACTGTTGAATGTGGATTACTGAGATTTTTTGGGGGAAAGTGCAATGTTGTGTGCACGCATTATAACTGCTCAAGTAAATGGTGACAGCAAACGAATAGTGAAACTACGTTTTACAACTAAGTATGAACACACTATTATGAACTAAGTTTTTCCACTAAATTTGAAAAGACAGTAAATGTTATGAATGTTATAAAAAGCATACAGTCCTAGTAAACGAGGTTAAAGTCTGTCATGGAGTTGCGTAAGTGTGTCAAAAGGATTACAAACACAGTACGTCCATATCGAGATCTTCTGTGTCCTCTTCAATGTCATGGCTTCTAGCTTTGGCAGATGTGTGTGCTGAAATAAATTTACAGTACATTCAAAATATAATTTGTCTCAGTCACCTTAAATGTAAAAATTAATTAACAAAAAATTAATTAACTAAATTAACTATGAAAAACAGTCAATATAAAAAAACAGACCAGGTAACAACCCCTTTGTGGTTCTTCTTGCTGATCTTGGTCACTGAAAGACTAGATCTCCTTTGCTGTCCCACTTCTTCCAAATGACAGTAGGGAGAGGAGGCAAAGAGATGTTTCTCCTTTTTTCCTTTCTCTAAAAATGAATCTAGTAAGTCACAAGAATTCAACATCCCTAACTGATAATTGCCACTGTAATATAATTACTGCAGTGATGTTGGCCATTAAAAGAGAGAACAAGTTTGAATTTCACACACATTGGGTGTAGACTGTGAGGGCAGCAGAAGCTACAGGAGTTGGTGATCTACCATGGAGTGACTATAATCATTGCTTCTGGCTATTGTGCCATCCACATTAGGATAGTAATCATTTGGAAGCTATGCATTTTGCAGAAGTTATTGTTTGGACTTAGGAAACAATGGAAACTGTTGTGTTTAACTCATTAAATCATTTATGGGACTTGTAAAGGATTAATTTATTACCATATCCTTATTTATCCATTATTCTGCAAATTAACTGTAATAAATGGACTGTTTTAGACTAGGCCTGAATTTGCTTTAGACTGTTCATGGTTGCAATGGATAGAAGAAGACCTAGGTCAGCATGCCCTGTTCCTAGAAGTGATTATGGCCCCAACCGAGGCGCCAGGCCTCAAACCTTTCTTATCTATGGCCCTGTACAGATGGCTCCAAGGTGAAGTTGCCTGTGTCTCTTCTGTATCCTTCCATTTGGGCAGGACAGAAACAAGGGGTAGCTCAGATCAGGAGGTCTGTTAACTATGACCTAGAACTAGGGTTGCCATGACAATGTAGGGTTCTATCTTGTTTTCCAATTAGTATGACGACTTGTGTTTGTATGTATCTTATAGCATTTGAGATAATATTTTTGGGGGCTGACAAGGAGGGGTATAAAGAGGTGAAAGCAATAATATATGATCAGAACAATTGTTATGACACTACTCTGTTGGTCTCTGTACTTATATTCTGTTTTGTGAAAAGAATTGTTCCTGTGGATCCACGCAATTAAACTGAAATAATCAACTGTTATACAAATGACTGTTGAGTCTCTTTTCATAATAAATTGCAAACATTTTTCCATCTTCCACAGGACATTATTCTTCAGGAATCAATGCTTCTATCAGAAACTCTATGGGCATTAGACATTCTCAGGCAACAGAGCATGACTTATATTAATCTTAACCTCTTCGGCCCATAGTTTCTCAAGTAGATCATCGGCACTATGCAATTCTTCCTCCAACCCTTGCAATTGAGTCATTATGCCAGATACCTGAATGGAGCGTTAATACTCGTATAAAGGTATTTGGACATAACTAGCTAGTTAATTTAAACAGACAATGCAAGAAGCTAGCAAGGTAGTTAGCTGAGGTTTCCACTTTTCTAGATGCAACTAAGCCAGCTGAATATTGTTTATAGGAAATTCAAACAAAGTTAGAAAATGTTAAATATTAAATATGAATGTAATTAAAACAGAAATTATTTATACATGGATACACCCATGAAAAAGCAATGTTAAATAAGCATGTTGCACGTGCCTAACTCCTAGCTTGTTAGCGGGCTGCTGCTGCACTACTTTGACAGACAAGGAAATAGCTGTGCATGAGCAAAATGCTCTTCGGGAGCTGATTTGCCGCGCTTAGACGGGTCCCTGTGCATGCCGGCAATGACGCCAAACAAGCATGGACTATTCGTCAGATTGGGACGCAGTAGGATGAGGACAAGTTACAGAAACCTTAGGATACCTCTCCTGAGTCAGAAAACGTGCCGGCTGTTGTATGACTGCACACTAGGTCTCCTTCAGTGAGTCATTCAGTTTATCAGCTCAGAAACTGGGCTAAGTTTCAATCTACTGTAAATCGAAAGTGTGAGTTAAAAAACAAAACCCTTTTCTGTGGAGTTGGCTTCATCTCTGATGTGGCTTCTCGGTGATGGTTTGGGAGGTATCATGCTAAATTGTATGGTTGCTCCGGGGCCGGCCCTCCCAGATAACAAAAAGTATCCGCGCTAGATCCGTGCCGGACGTATTGCAATATCTGTTCCGGATGCGTGTTACGGACCCGGCCCAGGGTCCAGATGCGCAACGGGCCGATACAGATCTGAAATCCGGATCTAAAACAGACTCGGGCCAGCATAGACCCAGCTCCGACCCAAATGGACTACAGTGGATATAAAAAGTCTACACACCCCTGTTAAAATGCCAGGTTCTTGTGATGTAAAAGAATGAGACAAAGATAAGTCATGTCAGAACTTTTTCCACCTTTAATGTGACCTATAACGTGAACAATTCAATTGAAAAACAAACTGAAATCTTTGAGGGGGGAAAATAAAAAACTCACAATAACCTGGTTGCATAAGTGTGCACACCCTTAAACTAATACTTTGTTGAAGCACCTTTTTATTTTATTACAGCACTCAGTCTTTTTGGGTAGGAGTCTATTAGCATGACACATCTTGACGTGGCAATATGTGCCCACTCTTCTTTGCAAAAGCACTCCAAATCTGTCAGATTGCGGGACATCTCCTGTGCACAGCCCTCTTCAGATCACCCCACAGATGTTCAATTGGATTCAGGTCTGGGCTCTGGCTGGGCCATTCCAAAACATTAATCTTCTTCTGGTGAAGCCATGCTTTTGTGGATTTGGATGTGTGCTTTGGGTCGTTGTCATGCTGAAAGGTGAACTTCCTCTTCATCTTTGTCACAGTTGGTGTAGTAGTGGAGAGGAAGGAACCAGGCGCAGGCAGAGTAGCAGTCGATGTAAATTTAATTGAAAATAACACCGAGCACTTCAACACACAAAACGAAAACAAAAGGGTACAAACCAAAACGAAACACTTACCACGTACTTGAATGCAAACGGAGACATGGAACAATGACCGACAAATGAGGGGAGCAGAGGAGCAACATTTAAACACATACTAATGATGGAATTGGGACCTGGTGTGAGTGATGATTAGAGACAAGACACATGACAAGTCTGGGATGTGTTCGTGGATGAAAAGAAAACCACAAAAAGCAGGAGATGACGGGGCTGTCCGTCACCTCACCGTAACAGTACCCCCCCCAAAGCCCCGGCATCCAGACGGGGCAGAAAATACAACCACAGGGGAGGGCGGGTGGGCGGGAGAAAGCCGTACCCCCACCAACCCAAGCCGGGAACAGGCAGAGGAGGCGGGGCCGCCGGAACAGGCTGGGGAGGCGGGGCCACCGGAACAGGCTGGGGAGGCGGGGCCGCCGGAACAGGCAGGAGAGGCGGAGCCGCCGGAACAGGCAGGGGAGGCGGAGTCGCCGGAACAGGCAAGGGAGGTGGAGCCGCCAGGACTGGAGAGGGCGGCGGAGCGGCCGGGACAGGAGAGGGCGGCGAGCGGCCAGGACAGGAGATGACGCCGCTGCGGCCGGGACAGGAGAGGACGCCGCTGAGGCCGGGACTGGAGAGGGCGCCGCTGCGACCGGGACAGGCGAGGGCGCCGCTGGCATAGGCGGCGGCTCCAGGGCAGGAGAGGGCGCCGCGGGACCAGGCGGCGACGGCCAGTCCTCGGCGGAACCGGGTGGCGGTGGCCAGTCCTCGGCGTGCCCGGGTGGCGGCAACCAGTCCTCGGCGGGCTCGGGTGGCGGCGGCCAGTCCTCG
>JACXGI010020856.1:0-10744 GCA_016801175.1 Esox masquinongy | reverse complement strand
ATCAGAGCAACCTGGGCTCTCATAACACCTGAGCAGTGCCACAGACTGATCGACTCCATGCCACGCCGCATTGCTGCAGTACTTCAGGCAAAAGGAGCCCCAACTAAGTATTGAGAGCTGTACATGCTCATACTTTTCATGTTCATACTTTTCAGTTGGCCAACATTTCTAAAAATCCTTTTTTTGTATTGGTCTTAAGTAATATTCTAATTTTCTGAGATACTGAATTTGGGGTTTTCATTAGTTGTCAGTTATAATCATCAAAATTAAAAGAAATAAACACTTGAAATATTTCACTCTGTGTGGAATGAATGTATACATTATACAAGTTTCACTTTTTGAATGGAATTACAGAAATAAATCAACTTTTTGATGATATTCTAATTTTATGACCAGCACCTGTATTTGCAAAAATGTGAGGGGTGTACTCAGTTTTGTGAGATACTCTATCTGCAGAAGGGCCTGGCTTTATTGACTGTGATTGTTCTATAATTTTCATTAAAGTCTATTGAATTCAGAAGTTCCTAAGTTGTTGCACATTTGCTTTTGAAAGAGTGGACATGGTTTTTCGACGACAGTGATAACAAGGCATAACCCTCCATTGGATGATTCTGCTGTCAGTAAAGACCCGGATGGGAATGCTCAATGAACTTGCTGCTACGATTGGATGATTCTGCTGTCAGTAAACACCCAGATGGGAGTCCTCGATGAGCCTGCTGATACAATTGGATTTTCAAGAGAAGCTCTCCCAAATTAATAGCACTTGTTAGGAATAACAGGCATCAGCAGACCCATGCTTTCGGTGCTCTAGCCCTAGATGTTTTTTGGTCAGCGCTGAGTGTTTTGCAAGCTGACATTAATTTGGCATGGCATGCAACGTGAGCCGAGGACTGACCGCTTTATTTTCACGGTGCGCACTACGTTAAATTTACGCAGGGTTGTACGACATTGGAATATTTTCATAAGAACAGATTATTAGATGAAAACAGAAGAAATGTACATTTACAAATGTTGTGTAATAGGCTAGCTGAAAATAAAATGTTTGCCCCTGTCAGAAGTTAAACAGCTACTGATGCTTATTCCTTAGATACAGCTATGAGCAGGATATTTTTAGTCCACGACTAGACTTTATATTTGTCTGCAAAACCAGCCCCTAATGTCTTGGAAAATCAGATTTAAACATTTGCTGACATCAAAACACAGTTGATCATTGGACACAAATTATCCTGAATGCTAGTAAAACAACAAACATCTCTATAGCAACTCCTGAAAGCAAATAGAAAATAAATTGTGGCAAAGAGAGACAATGGATGTAGTTGGATGAGTTGATCAAGGGAACGTACTTGAAGATGGCTATGAGTAGGTTGAGCAGCAATACGTTGGCTAACAGCAGGTAGACACACAGCAGGATGATGGCGATCCAGTTATGGAACTCGTTTTGTTGAGGACATTTAGTCTCCAGAGAGTTAGTCGTATTCTCACTGCAGGTTTTAGTGTAAAAGGCGTCTGGACAACAAAGAGGAATAAGCAGTACTTGATTAGTTCCTTATCAACTTTTAATAACATTTTCAGCAATATATTTGGGAGAAGTAGACACATTGACCAACAGTCCAACATGAAGTCAGAGAGATGTTGTCACTTTGATAGACAGTCGAACACAAAGTCATGGAGGTTTAGTCACTTTGACAAACCACGTTATGCATTTTTGCTTTGGCCTTAGATACAAGTGGTTTCCAAAAAGCAGTGCTGCCATAACTACCAACTTTGTGAAGCTCATGACATTCAGTTTAGTTGAGATTGGGTCACAGAGGTTCTGATTCAATCTTGTGGTAATTTACGAGGCTGTGCTTCTGGGGCATTCAGCAACTATCTTCTGAAGTGTCCATTTGACTTGCGACCACTGTTCCTCTTTGTCCATGCAATGTGTCCATATTTGGCATATAGTGTTTTGAGACTGCTCCCCTTGACACACTGAATAATTTAGTAGTTTTTGTAACCAATCCACCCGCAATTCAGTCATTGACTATTTGGCCTCTTTGGAACTATGTTAGTTGCCTCGGGTTGCTTTGAAAACTACATCTCAAATATCAAAGTGCTGATTGTTAGACCTGTTTTATAGCTGACATATGTACTACTAATTGGCAATTAACCTAATGTGACCTCTGCAGCTGGGTTTGTAATTGTGACTTTGTTATTTCAAATTAAATGTCCTGTTCCATGTGACATGACCCCTTGAATTTGTGTGGCATGGAAGCTTAGCTCTAAGCTATCATGTTACAGTGGCATAAATGGCTCCTAAAAGTCATAACAATGGATAAAGACAGTTATCAAAGAACACCAAAGAACACAACTTATCAAAGAACACACAAATGTGTACACATTTTTGTGTGTTCTTTGTTAATTCACACTACGTTCAACTATAGTGATTTCGATCAGACTATATTTTAAGTGCCAAATATGCATGTACAGTTCTGCTCATAAGTTTGCATTCCCTGGCAGAAATTGTGAAATTTTGGCATTGATTTTGAAAATATGACTGATCATGCAATAAAACTGTCTTTTATTTAAGGATAGTGATCATATAAAGCCATTTAATATCACATAGTTGTTTGGCTCCTTTTTAAATCATAATGATAACAGAAATGATCCAAATGGCCCTGATCAAAAGTTTACATACCCTTGAATGTTTGGCCTTGTTACAGACACACAAGGTGACACATACAGGTGAAAATGGTAATTAAAGGTGAATTTCCCACACCTGTGGCTTTTTAAATTGCAATTACTGACTGTGTATAGTCAATGAGTTTGTTAGCTCTCACGTGGATGCACTGAGTAGGCTAGAAACTGAGCCATGGGGAGCAGAAAAGAACTGTCAAAAGAAATGCGTAACAAGGTAATGGAACTTTATAAAGATGGAAAAGGATAGAAAATGATATCCAAAGCCTTGCAAATGTCAGTCAGTGCTGTTCAATCACTTATTAAGAAGTGGAAAATTCGGGGATCTCTTGATACCAAGCCAAGGTCAGGTAGACCAAGAAAGATTTTACCAAGCCAAAACTACAAGAACATTTGTTCGGATACAAAGAAAAACCCACAGGTAACCTCAGGAGAAATAGAGGCTGCTCTGGAAAAAGATGGCGTGGTTGTTTCAAGGAGCACAATACGATGATACTTGAACAAAAATGAGCTGCATGGTCGAGTTGCCAGAAAGAAGCCTTTACTGCGCCAATGCCACAAAAACGCCCGGTTATAATATGCCCAACAACACCTTGACACGCCTCACAGCTTCTGGCACACAATTTGGAGTGACGAGACCAAAATAGAGCTTTATGGTCACAACCATAAGCGCTATGTTTGGAGAGGGGTCAACAAGGCCTATAGTGAACAGAATACCATCCCCACTGTGAAGCATAGTGGTGGCTCACTGATGTTTTTGGAGTGTGTGAGCTCTAAAGGCACGGGGAATCTTTGATGGCAAGATGAATGCAGCATGATGGCAAGATGAATGCAGCATGTTGATGGCAAGATGAATGCAGCATGTTATCAGAAAATATTGGCAGACAATTTGCATTCTTCTGCACAAAACCTGCGCATGGGACGCTCTTGGACTTTCCAGCATGACAATGACCCTAAGCACAAGGCCAAGTTGACCCTCCAGTGGTTACAGCAGAAAAAAGGTGAAGGTTCTGGAGTGGCCATCACAGTCTCTTGACCTTAATATCATCAAGCTACTCTGGGGAGAGCTCAAACGTGCGGTTCATGCAAGACGACCAAAGACTTTGCATGACCTGGAGTTATTTTGCCAAGATAAATGGGCAGCTACACCACCTGCAAGAATTCGGGGCCTCATAGACAACTATTACAAAAGACTGCACGCTGTTATTGATGCTAAAGGGGGCAATACACAGTATTAAGTATTAAGGGTATGCAGACTTTTGAACAGGGGTCAGGTAATTTTTTCCTTTTATTGCCATCTTTTGTTTTATGATTGTGCCATTCTGTTATGACCTACAATTGAATGTGAATCCCATAAGAAATAAAAGACGTGTTTTGCCTGCTCACTCATGTTTTCTATACAAGTGGTGCATATTTTACCAATTCTCCAAGGGTACGCAAACATTTGAGCACAACTGTATCTCCATGACAACAAAACCACTCACTTTCAAACTTGGCATTTCAAGGCTCAAAATAGCAGGTTAAACAAAGGATGTGTAATTCGCTGAAGTCCCAGACTGCATGTGTAACTCACTGTCAAACTCTCCAAAGATAATGAGGTAGGGTTTATAGAGGACGCCTTGCAAGATCCAGTCAAGTCTGTCCTCATTGTTGATGAGGATGCTCTGCCTAGCCACTCCGTATGCTACCACCCAGATAATCAACAAGAACATGAAGTACAGCATATCCATCACCTGGAGGACAGAGGGAAAAAGGACCGTGTTAAACCTGGATTTATTGCACTCAATTGTTCCAGTGTAGACACGTTTGGTATGTAAACAGAAGAACCTTGCAAATCCTGGCAGTCATTCTGAATGCAGGTTGTAGGTGAGAGAAACCCCCAAACAGTGGATATCCCTACTGGCATTTGTTCCAACAAGAATAGACATTTCATTACATGTGTACTCTGATCCATAGGCCCGATGTGTCCAAAAAAGCATTTCACTATAAATCACTTATGCATTTTAAAGACTATAGTAACAGGTAGAAGAATACAAACATAGTCTTACTTTCAGTTACATTAGACACCATCACAGTGATTAGGATGCCTTCGTATCACTAGCATAAAGCACATACACTGGTATAAAACTTGCACTGTAACTACCTTAAAGCCACACCACTTTCTAAGCCGCGCCATGGATATAATTTCCCAGAGTGCATTGCCCTTTTGGGTCATTTACCCCCATGATCGTATTTGTTAATTATATGGATGCTGTGGGTTGAATTTCTGCCCACTGAAGCTTATCGTCCATTACATTACAGTAATGTGGTCTTCTGTCTTTTTGCCAAAGTAGAGTGAACAGCCAAGGTGTCCTGGGAATGAAGGTCACAGTTTTTCAAGGGGACCAGCCATGGGTCACTGCTTTCACTTGAATTCAGATTGGCTATGCTGAGAGGGCATGGCAAAACGCTTTCGCAGTCTGCCAACGGGTTGCTGCCACTATAGAGCAAGCTGGCCTGCTAACCAGGAGGTGCTGGGCCAATGAGACCACCTTAAAGCCAGGGGCAGCTGGGACTACGAGACCACCTTGAAGCCAGGTGCAGCTGGGCCTACGAGACCACCTTGAAGCCAGGTGCAGCTGGGTCTACGAGACCACCTTGAAGCCAGGTGCACCTGGGTCTACGAGACCACCTTGAAGCCAGGTGCACCTGGGTCTACGAGACCACCTTGAAGCCAGGTGCAGCTGGGCCTACGAGACCACCTTGAAGCCAGGTGCAGCTGGGCCTACGAGACCACCTTGAAGCCAGGTGCACCTGGGTCTACGAGACCACCTTGAAGCCAGGTGCAGCTGGGCCTACGAGACCACCTTGAACCCAGGTGCAGCTGGGTCTATGAGACCACCTTGAAGCCAGGTGGTATTCCCCTCTGGACCGGGCCAGTGGACAGGTGAAGTGGATCCTCGTGATCGGTAGGAGACTGCCTTCTCCACTAGTTTGATCTGTAGAAGACTGCCTTCTCCACTAGTTTGATCGGTAGAAGACTGCCTTCTCCACTAGTTTGATCGGTAGAAGACTGCCTTCTCCATTAGTTTGATCGGTAGAAGACTGCCTTCTCCATTAGTTTGATCGGTAGAAGACTGCCTTCTCCACTAGTTTGATCGGTAGGAGACTTCCTTCTCCATTAGTTTGATCGGTAGGAGACTGCCTTCTCCATTAGTTTGAACGGTAGAAGACTGCCTTCTCCACTAGTTTGATCAGTAGGAGACTGCCTTCTCCACTAGTTTGACAAGTGAACTGACCATTTCGATAATGAGGATGATCTTAGGGCCCAGAGTTTTACTGGCGATGAATATGGCCATCAGACGAAGGCAGAAAAGTATGAAGTCAAAGCAGATGATGACTTTGCCTTCATAGAACAGGGAGGTTTGCCATCTGTAAGAGAAATATTACATATCAGTTGTATGAGACAATGTCTCATTATGTTAAATATGTTAATGTTAGTTAGGAAGGAAGGAAGAGGACCGCTCACCTTAAGATCAGGCCGATGACGAACATCAGGATGGACAGAATGTCTAGAAGGTTCCACATGTTATGAAAGTACCTCTGAGCTTTCCTTTGTAACCCAATGTTATCCGGGTCATGGAGCAGCTGGAGGCAGAACCAACACAGGAAATGAGAATCAGACACATTCTGCAACTAGTAATGGGTCAATCCAGTGTGTGTGTGTGTGTGTGTGTGTGTGTGGGTGTGTGTCCGTGAGTGAGTGTGTCTTTGCGTGTGTGTCTCTGCTCGAGACTGTGAGAAAGTATTAGTATACACTTTATCACACTTTTGTGTAAACATTGTCTGATTTATGGCTTTAGGGCTTGACCTATGACCTATGTGTGGTGTGACCTGGTTCAAAGGGATTATGAGGGTTAACATTTTATCGATCATGCCAAAGGTTAAAAGCGTTCATGTCCGGAGGTCACAGGTGTCTTTTAGGGAGGGGTGGGTTTACACATACACATATGTGTATGTTTTAATAGGTGTCTGATAACTGTTTAAATGTTTTTTTCACGGGAGGGAGATGGGCCTGTGTTTCTTAGGGAAAGGTAGGTGCTGGTCAAGCTGGCCTTCTCCTGGGTAGGGAGGGGTGATGGGCACTCAGGGGGGAAGGGGTCTGTTTTTTGGGACTCTCAGGTTAGGGAGGGGTCTGATTTTTGGGACTCTCAGGTTAGGCAGGGGTCTGGTTTTTAGGACTCTCAGGGTAGGGAGGGGGGCTGGTCAAGGGGTTCTCGGGGAAGGGAGTTTGTGTCATAAATAAAAGGTAGGATTTACTTTTGGCCAAAGCTGATCAGAACTTTAGCTGTTTAATTCCTGTTGGGTTTTTAAAGACCTGTGTTTCAAGTGTGTGCCTAAGAACAATAATGGCTTTGGTATTGAGCAATACACCAGATTTTTGTTTCAAGAAAGTGACTGCCTAAGAACAAAAAGGGGTCTGGTTTTTGGGGCTCTCATGTTAGGGAGGGGTGATGGGTAGGTTTGGTGTAAGACCTTGCCTCTAAAGTGAAGCTGTTTTTCAAGGATGCCCATCTCAGGTAAGTTGGAGGGGATTATGAGGTTGCCCTGGATGTGTGTCTGGTAACTAGGATTTAAGCTAAAAACAAGAAGTAGGTTTTCTCTTTTCCAAAGATTGGGTTGGACTTCAGCTTTTTAATTTCCATTAGATTTTTAAGATCTTTGTTTCATGTGGCTGCCTCAGAATAATAGTGGCTTTGGTACTGAGCGATACACCAGTGGTGGTCCTGAGATTCAGAAATATTTGATGCACCAAAAAAGCACAGGGGATGATCAAGGGGTCTGGGCTTCTCAAGGGGGAGGTTGGAGGGGTTTATGAGGTTTCCCTGGATGCTTAGGGGGTGGTTTTTGGGACTCTCAGTGTAAAAAAAAAATGGGTATGTGTGGATATAGTTTAATGAATAGCTTTTTTAACTTCCCTAGGTTTCAAGATCTGTGACTTGTTTTAAGATTTGTGTAAAGGGTTTTTAAAGTGAGTGAATAGTGAACTCATAAGGAAAAGAACAATAATGGCTTTAGTACTGAGTGATACACCGGTAGCCCTGCTTATGAAATAGGCCATGAGTGCCCATCACCCCTCAATGCCCATGAGTGCCCATGACCCCTCCATGCCCATGAGTGCCCATCACCCCTCCATGCCCATGAGTGCCCATCACCCCTCCATGCCCATGAGTGCCCATCACCCCTCCATGCCCATGAGTGCCCATCACCCCTCCATGTCCATGAGTGCCCATCACCCCTCCATGCAACCTCATAAAACCCACCCCTCCCTAAAAGACACCTGTGACCTCCGGACATGAACCCTTTTAACCTTTGACATGATCGATAAAATATTAACCCCCATAATCCCTTTAAACCAGGTCACACCACTCAAAGGTCAAAGGTCAAGCCCTAAAGCCATAAATCAGTGTTTACACAATGTGATAACGTGTATACTAATACTCTCTACTGTGTCTCTGTATGTGTTTCATGACTGGGTCCTACCTGTCTTAGCTCCTCACAGACCAATGTGAACAGCCAGGCATATAGACACCACTCCTTCCAGGAAGGTGTGCGCCGGAAGTCTGTAATCAGCACCACAGAGAACAGCAGCAGGAAGGTAATGTAGAGCACAGTGTTGAAATAGAACGTTACCTGCATTGGAGGTGCAAAGTGGCCAAACATAAGTAAAACATGAATATACTATATGTACATGTAGAACTTATAGGTGCAGTCTGGGGTGTTTGCGATTAACAAAATCCATTTTAACCTGCCGATTTTGGGCTGGATGTATAATGTTATTTCAATGTGAATAATGTATCAGTAGAATCACTATCACACCTCAATAAGCCATTAAATTCAAAGTTGAAAAACCAGTGGTTTTGATGACATGGGGCACAAATAGCCATGCATAAACCTTTCAGCCAAAACATTATGACCTCCTGCCTAATATTGTGTAGGTCCCCCTTTTGCCGCCAGAACAGCTCTGACCCGTCGAATGAATGGACTCCACTAGACCTCTGAAGGTGTACTGTGGTATCTGGCACCAAGACGTTAGCAGCAGTTCCTTTTAGTCCTGTAAGTTGCGAGGTGGGGCCTCCATGGATCGGACCTGTTTGTCCAGCACATCCCAAGGATGCTCGATTGGATTGAGATCTGGGCAATTTGGAGGCCAAATCAACACCTTGAACTCGTTGTTGTGCTCCTCAAACCATTCCTGAACCATTTTTGCTTTGTGGCAAGGCGCATTATCCTGCTGAAAGAGGCCAATGCCATCAAGGAATACCGTTGCCATGAAAGGGTGCACATGGTCTGCAACAATGCTTAGGTAGG
Source organism: Esox masquinongy (assembly GCA_016801175.1). Lineage (NCBI taxonomy): Eukaryota > Metazoa > Chordata > Actinopteri > Esociformes > Esocidae > Esox > Esox masquinongy. The sequence continues at coordinate 1,717 of JACXGI010020856.1, read as the reverse complement.
TGGTACATGTCAAAGTAACATCCACATGAATGGCAGGACCCAAGGTTTCCCAGTAGAACATTGCCCAAAGCATCACACTGCCTCCACTGGCATGCTTTTTCCCCATAGTGCATCCTGGTGTCATGTGTTCTCCAGGTAAGCGACGCACACGTACACGCACCTGGCCATCCACGTGTTGTAAAAGGAAACATTATTCATCAGACCAGGCCACCTTCTTCCATTGCTCCGTTGTCCAGTTGTGATGCTCACATGCCCATTGTAGGCGCTCTCGGCAGTGGACAGGGGTCAGCATGGGCACCCTGACTGGTCTGCGGCTACGCAGCCCCATACGCAACAAACTGCGATGCACTGTGTGTTCTGACACCTTTCTATCAGTACCAGCATTCGCTTTTTCAACAATTTGAGCTACAGTAGCTCGTCTGTTGGATCAGACCACACGGGCCAGCCTTCGCTCCTCATGTGCATCAATGAGCCTTGGCCGCCCATGACCCTGTCGCCAGTTCACTGCTTTTCCTTCCTTGGACCACTTTTGATAGGTTCTGACCACTGCAGACTAGGAACACCCCACAAGGGCTGCAGTTTTGAAGATGCTCTGACCCAGTCATCCAGCCATCACAATTTGGCCCTTGTCAAAGTCGCTCAGATCCTTACGCTTGCCCATTTTTCCTGCTTCTAACACATCAAATTTGAGGACAGAATGTTCAATTGCTGCCTAATATATCACACTCACTGACAGGTGCCATGATAACGAGATTATATGTGTTATTCACTTCACCTGTCAGTGGTCATAATGTTATGGCTGATGGGTGTATCAGTGTTATTCACTTCACCTGTCAGTGGTCATAATGTTATGGCTGATGGGTGTATCAGTGTTATTTACTTCACCTGTCAGTGGTCATAATGTTATGGATGATGGGTGTATCAGTGTTATTCACTTCACCTGTCAGTGGTCATAATGTTATGGCTGATGGGTGTATCAGTGTTATTCACTTCACCTGTCAGTGGTCATAATGTTATGGCTGATCGGTATACTACATATTACACAGTTTCCCGGGGACCCTTTTACAAGCAATTACCAGAAATCACAGACTGCGTATTTGAAGTCAAGGAATAGGTGAGCAATAGACTAATGGTGTTACCTGAGGAGAGTCAAAGAAGCTGATCAACTTCTTGAAACAGGAGCAACTGATGGGGCAGAGGTGAGAGGTCAGGTAGGGGTTTAAACTATAATAGAATAATGGATCTATTAGAATAGTGCCTTACCTTTCGGAGTCCTTTCTATTCGAACTGAGGTCCGTTATAAGAAAATACAAACAAAACCTATTAGAGCCGTGCAGATCTAGCATTTCCAGCAGAGCAATTATCCTATTTGAAAATAAAAGTCAACTGAATAACTTGCAGTAAAAAGGCATTAGCCCACTCTACTTTCTGATGACACATTGCAATGTTGAGAAAAACATTTCTTCATTTGCTGAAATTGCAGATGAAGTGGTGTGTAGCATGTAAAGAAAAGGTTGCGGATTTAAAGCCATCATAAAAAATGTCAATTCAGAAATGCGGGAGAATCTGTGACAATACTGAATGAATTGTGTGGAGAATTTACAAGCCGCATTTAGAAGGTTGGAAAATTAAACTTGTTTATTTCAAATCAGTTTCATGTGCACACCTACACCCCAACACACACACACACCTACACCCCAACACACACACACCTACA
>JACXGI010020854.1:0-10747 GCA_016801175.1 Esox masquinongy | reverse complement strand
ACTGTCTTAGTCATATCTATAGTATTCAGTAAGTCCCTCTACTGAGTTAATCACAAGATATGTTAGCAGTTCTTTAAATGTCTACCATATCTTGACGATCTAACCAATTTTCACATGATTCTTTGCTACTTCTTTCAAATCTAATCTAAAACAACAAGTTGTAGCAAAGGCCTTTGTGCAAATTGGGTGTACCATGCAGTTTGGAAATTCATTTCAGGACAGTCATCTTGAATTCACCCAAACCAAAACAGATATCCAAGGGTCCACCTCAAATTTGTCCTCCAGGGCAAAACCCAAAGCCTTCTGTCCCTCCTTCAGTGACATTATTAATTATACAGTTCTCTCTTGTGTCCAGAGCCTCCCGTCCCAACCCTGAGTGTCCAGTCAGGCTGGTTGGATGTGTTTCCCTCTGAGACTGTGGTTCTGAGCTGCAGTCTTCAGGACAAGTCTGCACCTTGGTTGTATGGATGGTCCAGAGATGGACAAACCCTTACTGAAAAGGACGCTACTCTCTCCATCTCCTCTGCTACACAGACCCACTCTGGAACATACCTCTGCAGCACCACTCTCGCTTCTAGACCTGCTTCCACCAAACTCAGCAACACACACACTCTCAAAGTCTACCGTAAGATGGTGCTCTTTATGTCAGCATGTTAGCAGTTAGCATTAGCATTGCTGTTAGGTCCTAATGTGTTTTCCTCTTATCATTGTTAGTTTAGCAGTAGCATTGCTGTTATGTCCTAAACTGATTTTGTCTAGTCTCGGTTACCTTGACATTTCTTTTCACGTCCTATGCAGCTAACTCTCCCATAGCGTCCCTGCTCCAGGATCCAGGGTTTGAGGTGATGTACGCTGGTGAGAATGTGTCCTTCAGCTGTAGAGTGAATCAGTCCTCTGGCTGGCAGTATGTGTGGTCCAAAGACTCCCAGGAAACACAGCTGACCCACATTGACTCCAGTCAGACCAATTACACCATCAGCTCTGCTGTTCTTCAGGACTCTGGAACGTACTGGTGCAGGGCCACAAGAGGCAAGACGCCATTTTACTCCCAATTCAGCCAAGCTGTTAAGATGGAGGTCAAGGGTGAGTTTTGTCCTAGTGCAGCCAGGCTTATATCAATTTTAATAAAAGGTAGACAATTCAGAATGTTATTCAAATATTGAAAATATATTAAAGAATTATAGTTTCGGTTTACCTCCTGAAATGGCTGATTACATTTTGAATTTCCCCCAATCAACTCGTAAATTATGTCAAATTTAAATTATGACATATGGGCTAAATCAGATCGATTAATATCTGTCAGCTACATCCACCATTACCTCACCATCTCCATCCTGGCTTATTCAGTCTTGAGCTCAACAACAAGCTTTTCTCCAGCTGAGCTAAATCTACCGTGACCGTAACCACAAGCCTTTGTTCTTAATAGTTTGATATTAAATTGTATGTTTTATTGTTGCAGGTCATCCAAGGGCGGCGATTACACTGGAAACAGGATGGGCCGAAGTGTTTTCAACTGATAGTCTGGCGCTGAAGTGTGATGTGTTGGGTAGCCTTGGTAACTGGACCTGGAACTATACATGGTATACAAAACAACTTGTTTATTAATACCACTTCGTCAACAACAACACAAAGTCCTCAAAACAAACACAAGCTCCTCAACACCAACATAAACCCCACATTACCAAAACCACTTTCTCAACACCAACACAAACTCCTCAACACCAACATAAACCCCACATTACCAATACAACTTCCTCAACAACTCCACAACTTACTTATTGCCTCATCACCAACACAACTTCATCATCCCAAATACTACTTCCTCAACACAAACTCCTCAACACCAACACAACCTACTCAACACCATCATATATCCCACATCATCAACACAAACCCCTCATCACAACTTCATCACCAATTCAAAACACCCCGGTCATCAACAACACAACACCCTCACTACCAACACAATCCCCTCATCACCACCACAACCTTGTCATCACCAACAGCACCCACTTATCACCTACACAACCTCATCACCATAATCATTACAACCCCATCTTATTCAAAACAACCTCAACAACACAACACCCTCATCACCAATACAACCCCCTCATCACCAATACAACCCCCTCAACACCAATTCAGTGATAGGATATGGCAGAGCCAAGTGACTTAGTGTATATAGAGAAGAAAGGGCTTGGAAACAAGTCTTGGGGAAGCATAATAGGAGCATAATAAGTGCAGGAGCTATCTTTTTCCAAGTTGGTCCATTAGAACAGGGTATGTCATGGCCCTTTAATTTCTCCCCTCAATTTAGCACAATGACTGGCAGAGTCCATTTGTAGCCCATGTAAATTGAAATAAAGTTTCTTGTCTCTGATCCCTATAGTTCAACCATCTCCTACCATTGTGCTCTTAATCAAGGCACCAAATAAAACAACAGCTATTTTAGGATTCTGTAAGAAACACATATCAGACCTCCCATCTGGAAAGCTGCAGACATTGAATCACATCTACGCCTTTTGTGGTTTTGGACTTTGATATTTAGGCTAAAATATGGTTAGAATGGGGTTCAGGTGAGGACCTGGAAACAACTAGCTTTTCTAATAGGTGTTTGAACACAACCAAATACATATGGTTTTTATATGTTTGCCCAATTCAACCAAATGCATTAAACTAGTTTACAAAAATAGGCAAATTCATAAGGGAGGCAAGGTAGCTAGAGATGTTTATCCACAAACATGAAACAGGAGAGATCTGTAATTTATTTATACACAGCAGGAAAGTTGTTGATTCCACTATTATAATATATTTCAGTGGAATTGCAACTGGTGATGACATTAATGCTTAGCTTAGGCTAGCAAGAACATAAAGTAAGCATAACTTACCATAATAAAAGCAAGGTTAACAGGTGGATTTGTACATAGTGTCTCAGGACCAGTTTCAGAAAAAGGTGAGAGGGGAGGCACGGCTGTTCCTCTCATAGATATTCCAATTTCCAACAACTTGAAACAGCGCAAACTGTTCTAACGTACGAGTATGTAACACACTGTTAGGCAAGATTCACAGACAAGTGGCAAGTAAACACGATTCACAACAGGATTTAACAGAAAACTACTCAAACGCTTCAAACTAAATTCAGTAATCTGTCACGGTAGCATCGATTTTTGAAACTGTACACTGACGAAACGGGCCGGCGGAATTGGCTGAATTAAAACTGGCACTAGCGAACTATTTCCTATAGCCACCATACACAGCTTCTGTTCTTCAGCAGTGATGTAATCGAGGTGAGCGTGAACTTTAACCTCACTTCAACCTCACTTTAACCTAACTTCAGCAATCTATGTGAAGATAGGTTGCTTTGCCTAGCTTTTTAAAATTGCTGCTAGTTTACACTTATGTATATTATTGCTATATTTTTTGCTATATTTTTGCTTTATATATTTTTTAATTCTTACTACGTAGATGTTGTGTGCCATGTCACAAGAATGTCATTGTGCAGGATGACGTTGTGTTATTCAGTGCATTTCATGAATGAACTTTGAACTTCTGCATTTCCTTTGTTTGTATCGATGTCGACTTCTGCCTGTTCGTTTGCCTGCTCATGGGTCTTGAATTGAAATTTAATTCTACCCACTCTGCAATTGGGACAATACCTCTGCCTCTCCAGAGTCTTATTGTCGGAGAATCAATGGAGCAACTTCGCCAACAAGACACAATTTTTGCAAGAAACATTTTAATTAAAAGCAAATGCAATTCCATCAAGTTACCCAGTTGAACCCCTGGAGACAAGACAGATTGTAAGTGATACTTCTGATTGCTATGTTATAATACACAAAGTACACATTGCCTCCGGACATTCTGGGCAAGGATTGGGGATTAATGTGTTCACCATCACCCCCCTTTAGCTGCTCTCCAAGCTTCTATTCAGTCAATTCATCATCTGTGATTTATGGTTAGAACAAGTAAGGCTCTATCCCCTGAAAAATGCTCATCCTGCTCGTATTCGTGAGTCAGACGAACGCATGGATTGATACAATTGTGAACAAAACTGACTGGTAAACACAGAAAATACCAGTTTATTTAAAATGTGAATTATATTGCGAAAATTAAAACTTTATTTCGAGGAATACAACATCACCATGTTCTTTGAGGGAAACAACACCACTTGTCCTAGTTTGGAGTGTTTTAGCATAGTTTTCCGCTTGCAATGCAGCTTTGTGATAGCGGTACGTATGGTTTCCATTCATGAATTTGTACAATGCTAATTACTGACTGAGACAGAGACAGTATGACTCTACTTGCCTGACGGACCTACTCGGGGTTAGGGTTAGGGGTTAGTGTTAGGGGAAGGGGACTGTCACTGAAATATGACTTTTGGACGAACTATCCCTTTAATAAACAACTTACTCAAATCTGGGCTATTGAGAGCAAAGAGAAAAATATTGGTTCATAGAAAAACATATGCCATCTGATACAAATCGGGGGTTACATTTATACTTTTTCATAAAGCAGAACAATACTTCTAAATACTATTTCTATTATGTATCTCTTATTAAAACCAGGTATGTAATAAAAATCATTACCCTGGTGCCCCTTGACATTGTTGGTAGATATCTCTCTCTGATCACTTCTAAACCCTATACTTCCTTTGGACATCATTCATGGCAGTTGAACTAGAACGAATTGTTGACCTTTATGCTTACAAGACCTTTACGCTTACAACTTGCATTACATCTCAGTTCTTAAAAATTAAACAAATAAATACTGCTAAATGCTTTGTTATTCACATGTATCTGCACATGCCTCAATGTATTTAATGTAATTTGATATTTATTGTTAATACCATGCACTGTATATAGTTTTATCTTTTTTTACATTATTTATGTGGTTCTATGTGTTGTTTTCTTGTTGGCTTGCATTTGAATGCAATTGGCCAAGTCAGTGACAAGTAGAATTGCTTCTTCACTGACTTACCTAGTTAAATGCAAGTTAAATAAAATAACCTTTTACATTAATGCCACTGGCCTAAAGTACATTTAGTGAAGATGTGTTTATTTAAGAATTGATGTAGGAATTAGTATTACAGTAGAGCTTTTCCATGACATTTGTAAATATTAATGATTAAAAGATCAGCTACTCTGAACAGTGTTTTAAAACCTGACCACCAATGTTATCAGCGACTTGGCATTGATTGACATTGTATTCTTTTTAAAGGGGCTGTATGTAGGATTTCGGTAAGATAATGATGATAGAAGAAAATGTCAATTAATATCTGCAGTAATGGTGGATTGATGGTGTTTCACAACATTATTTTTTAGAGCATACAAAACCACAGCCTAAAATGCAGAATTTCACTTCATCAGTAGAAGACATACAGCTTCTAACCCATTGACAAATCACTCCTTCTGTCATTTTCTTGTTGATTAAAATTCCAGTGTTCACTCAGTGTCTGCTGAAATGGCTAAACAAGCACTGTATATTATAGGGAACCATTGTGCCATTTAAATAACTTTTTTAATCATTAAAAAATGTCAATAAATATAGTTTTTACAGCTTTTGTAGCCTGGTCACTAATAGAGGAAGTGAAACTTACAAGCGCTAGGGTGCAACCCAATCTCACAGGGTAGATGTAATACAGTATATGTATATTTCATTAAATTACAATTTACAAAATGTTATGTATGTAAGGATTTTTTAAAATATATGGGATATGTTAGAAATTTGCTAAAACATATGATATGATACAAATTTGGTTGCTACAATTCTTCCTGTGACCCTTTAATGTTTTTATGACATCTATCTGATGGACAGCAGTCATATCTGTCACCACCAGTGGAGCCCCATACAGTGGGTCTTATGGGTTCTTAACCTGGTGGAGCCCCAGACAGTGGGGCTCCACCAGGTTAAGAACTTTTTAAACTAGAAAAAGAACACCTTCCATGTTATGTCCCTCAACACCTCCCAGGGCAACATTGGCTTTACCTTGGCCCTTTTAAGGGGCATTTGACCCTATGTGAAATATATAGATTAATTGGATCATTGGATCTTATTTGTAATATATTGCTTTCTATAAATTAAACTGTTGATTTGTCATATTTATTTACAGGTACCGAGAGGAGGAGCAGCTGCTTCTGGCTCTCCCTGAAGGCCAAGAGAGGTATATGGTAACCCCTAATAATAACCCCACCCAGAGTGCCTACAGATGCCAGGGAAACCGTACGGAGCGACCATATTACTCCACCCACAGTGAGCCGTTCAAGACAAAGAACCTGGGTATGTCATTTAAATAACAATCACATAAAATAAATACATTTCATTGAAGAGTCAATACTGCCTTTTCATTTCACTAAACAGCTAATAAAATTGTCTTTTAGTATTATCAAACTGTCCTTTCAATCATAGTGTTTTATAAACAGATTTGATGGATCCCAGATTTTTTTCTGGAAACTCAACAGCTGAAATCATATCACAAAAAGCAAACACAAAATGTAAATAAATTGCAAGTAAATAGTCTATGAGCAAAACTACATTTTTAAAAGCATGAGCACTGATTTGAACACATTGTTTTCTGGAACCCACATAATCGATTCCATTATTGAAGGTACCTGCAGCTATTACTTTTGGTACAAAACCCGCTGTTGCTGCAAGGTTTGGCAGTTGTGTTTAAATGAAAAGGCAGAGTTTACAGAGTGGTGTAGATAATGTATTTTCATTGGTCCACTAGTTTTGGAGTGATGTTCATCCCAACCCAATCAATGAGCAGAATGGTTTTTGGTCCTACACATCATAAAAAAAAGCCATGACCCAGTTGAGAAAAAGTAAGATAAATATAACATTAAGATTAGATTCAACTTTATTGTCATTTAACAAATACAAGTACAGTACAACGAAATGCAGTTAGCAGTAGTAGTTGCTAACTGCAGATAGAAGAGGGCAGGAAATTTACAAGTATTAAGTATAGTATATGTTACAAGTGGAATGTATAGATGTGCAATGAACGCTAATGCAGTACAAATGGCAATTCTAAATGTGCAATGAAAGCAAATAGAGGAGGGCAGAAAATGTACAAGTATTAGGTATAATATATGTTAGAAGTGGGAATGAATAGTTGTGCAATGAGGCAAATGCAAGTACAAACGGAAATTTTGACTGTGCAATCAAGGCAAATTGGAGGTGTGAGGTAGCGTGTGCAACTGAAATCTAGAGATTGTAGCAATGAGGTTCCCGAGGTAGACATGTGCATGTAACAAATGAAAAATGCAAGTACAATGGCAATTCTAAATGTGCAGTGCAGGCAAATTGAAGGTGCATGGTGGCATGTGCAACTGAAATGCAGGGATAGCAGCAATCTTCCTGAGGTAGACACATACCTGTAACAACTTTAAACTTCCTCATCAGACTTTGCAAAGCAGTGTCACAGTCCAGTAGTGCAAAGGGAGTAGTGCAACAAGGTCCCTGAGAGGCGGTACTAAGCGGTGGGAGGGTGGGTGTGGTTAGTGATGGGTCACAGAGTTCAGCAGGGTTACAGTAAATGGAAAGAAACTGTTCCTGAGCCTGATGGTGCGGAAAAGAAGAGACCTGTACCACCTGCCTGATGGTAGGAAGGCAAACAGTTGGTGACACGGATGTGAAGGGTCCCTGGTGATGCTGCACGCCCTACACTGACACCGCTTGCGCTGGAGGTCCATGATGGCAGGAAGCTGGGCACCAGCGATGTGCTGGGCGGTTTTCACCATCCGTTGTAGGGCCTTCCGGTCGGCCACGGAGCATCCGCCAAACCACACCGTGGCACAGTTAGTCAGAATGCTCTCGATTGTGCAGCGGTAGAAGTTCACAAGGATCTTGGAGAACAGACGGGCCTTCTTCAGCCTCTTCAAAAGGGTATGCACTGCTGCTCCTTTTTGACCGGGGTTGAGGTGTTGAGGGTCCAGGAGAGGTCCTCAGAGAAGTGGACACCCAGGAATTTGAAGCTGGACACACTCCACTTCAGTACCATCGACGAGAACTGGTGCATGACTGCAGCTTTTAGACTTCCTGTTATCCACAATAAGCTCCATGGTTGTTGTTGCATTGAGGACCAGGTTGTTGTCAGCGCACCATGCGGCCAGGCACTTGACCTCCTCCCTGTAGGCTGACTCGTCATTGTCACCGATCAGGCCTACCACCGTGGTGTCGTCTGCGAACTTGACGATGGTGTTGGAACAGTGTACAGGAACGCAGTTGTGGGTGAAGAGGGAGTACAGGAGGGGGCTCAGCACACAGCCTTGTGGAACACCAGTGTTCAGGATCAGGGTGGAGGAGGTGAAGTTGTCTAACCTGACAGACTGGGGTCTGTTGGTTAGGAAGTCCAAAGTCCAGTTGCAGAGAGAGGGGCTGATCCCCAGGTCATGGAGTTTGTTGACCTGCCTAGAGGGGATGATCGTGTTGAATGCTGAGCTAAAGTCTATGAATACCATTCTCACATAGGTGTTGGTTTTGTCCAGGTGGGTCAGGGCAGAGTGTAAAGCTGTGGAAATGGTGTCCTCTGTAGACCTGTTTGACCGGTAGGCAAACTGGTAGGGATCCAGTGTTGGGGGCGGGGCAGAACTAGTCCTTCGAAGCACTTCATGTTCGTGGCAGTGAGGTTGGAAGTCATTCAGGCTAGATGCAGTTGACTGCTTCGGCACTGGCACAATGGTTGAGGTCTTGAATCACGTTGGGATAAATGGAACATTAAAGGTGTGTTCCTGGATTTTTGGCTACAGTTTGTAAAACTATTGTCACGTCCTGATTGTGTTCACCTGTTTTGTCTTGCCCCACCCTCTCCAAGTGTCTCCCATCTGCCCATCAGTTACTTGGGTATTTAGCCAGTAGGTCTATGTTCGTCCTGCGCCAGTTCGTCTTGTGTGTTTGTACTGAAAGTTCCCGCAATAACCCCGTTACCTGTCACTAGTTCTGTTCGTGTTTGACCTCTGCCTGTCCCCAAACTTCAAGTTCTCTCTGCCTGCTACCTTACACTTATGCAACCAGGTCATTGTGAGTTTTTTGTTTTTTATTTTTCCCCCTCAAAGATTTCAGTTTATTTTTCAATTGAATTGTTCGCGTTATAGGTCACATTAAAGGTGGAAAAAGTTCTGACATGATTTATCTTTGTCTCATTCTCTTACATCACAAGAACGTGGCATTTTAACAGGGGTGTGTAGACTTTTTATATCCGCTGTATATTACCCCAGGGGTAAAATTTTCACTTTGACCTGCTGTTGATGACTTGGTGTGTTTGGTGAGAGAATGCTACTTACTGTCATTGTGTCTGTGTGTGAGTGAAAGTCACTCAATCAACCAAAATTGGCCGAGGAATTATCGTTATTATTATTATTTTTTAACCTTTATTTCAACAAGGAACACAGACTAAGACCAAGGTCGCTCACAGCTGGGCCCTGCGTATACATGTTTACACATAGTTTATTCAAGCCTCTTCCGTCTGGGTTCTGACCACTCCACAGTACCGAAACTGCCCTTCTCAAGGTTGTCAACGTCCTCCTCATCTCTGCTGATGCTGGTGCCCTCAACATCCTTACCCTCCTCGACCTGAGTGCTGTGTTTGACACAGTTAGTCATGAGATCCTTCTCACCAGGCTGGAGGCTGTGGGTGTTGAAGGCAACCACTCTCTCCTGGCTTCACTCATACCTCACCAACTGTACCCACTACATCTCCCTCAATGGCCATAATTGGGATTCGGCTGCAGTCACACAGGGTGTCCCCCAGGGCTCTGTTCTTGGCCCCTTGCTCTTCATCATCTACATCCTCCCCCTCGGTCAGATACTCTGTCACTTCAAACTTGACTTTCACTGACTGCTGTGCCAACGACACTCACATTGACCTTGGCACCAAATCTCTCACCAACCCAACTTTGGTCCAAACTGAATCCTGCCTGTCAGCAATAAAATCATGGATGCAGCAAAACTTCCTCAAGCTCAACAGTGATAAAACTGAACAACTACACATATTCACTAAATCCACGCTCACCAAAACTGGCACCTTTACTCTCACCATTGACGACACCATTGTCTCTCCTTCTCGCCATGCATGCAACCTAGGCGTCATCCTGGACTCCTCCCTTAGCTTTTAACATCACATAAAACAGACAGTCAAATCCTTATTTTTTCACCTCCAAGCTAACAGCCTCCCTCTACTGTACCGCCACTGAAACCTTAATACATGCATTCATCTCCTCCCATCTAGACTACTGCAACTCTCTTCTTTCTGGCATCAACTCTTCTTCTCTCCATGAGCTACAAATGGTCCAAAACTCAGCAGCCAGACTTGTCATCCACACCAAGTCCTGGCAGCACATCACCGCTATCCTCTGAACTCCACTGGCTCCCCGTCCCTCAGCGCATTGATTATAAAATTATTCTGCTCACCTATAAAGCCCTCCCATCAGCTTGCTCCACCCTACCTCTCTGATCTTATTTCCCATTACCAACCCTCTCAGTCACTCCGCTCTGCAACAGCTGGTCACCTCATCATCCCCCGGTCCAAGCTACTGAGCTTTGGAGACGGGGCTTTCTCTCGAGCTGCTCCAAGGCTTTGGAGACGGGGCTTTCTCTAGGGCTGCTCCAAGGCTTTGGAGACGGGGCTTTCTCTAGGGCTGCTCCAAGGCTTTGGAGACGGGGCTTTCTCTAGGGCTGCTCCAAGGCTTTGGAGACGGGGCTTTCTCTAGGGCTGCTCCAAGGCTTTGGAGACGGGGCTTTCTCTAGGGCT
>JACXGI010020853.1:0-10751 GCA_016801175.1 Esox masquinongy | reverse complement strand
CATAAACTCTGATCAGAGCAGACTATACTAGACAGGGATACAGGGGAGAGGAGCATCACATACAAAATGCCATAGTAAAAAGTATAGCATAAACTCTGATCAGAGCAGACTATACTAGACAGGGATACAGGGGAGAGGAGCATCACATACAAAATGCCATAGTAAAAAGTATAGCATAAACTCTGATCAGAGCAGACTACACTACACAGGGATACAGGGGAGAGGAGCATCACATACAAAATGCCATAGTAAAAAGTATAGCATAAACTCTGATCAGAGCAGACTACACTAGACAGGGATACAGGGGAGAGGAGCATCACATACAAAATGCCATAGTAAAAATTATAGCATAAACTCTGCCACACACCCCTTCACGCGGAAAAGGACTGTCATTGGTCCAGTACCTGTAGACGGCGTATGTGTGGTGGTCATTCAGGTTCGCGATCCTCTCATCCAGCTTCTGTGAGCGCTGGCTCTTCTCTATGCTGAGGTTGAACAGGTCTATGTAGGCGTCCAGAGAGAACTGATACATGGGGTCTATGCGGCCCATGTCGTTCAACACGAAGAACAGGATGGAGGCCCGCTGGGCACAGGGACGGTACGCCTAGAGGACAACACACACACTCAGACACACTACCTTCAGAAAGACAGGCCTTCACTTACACCCAGTAACTGTACACTTAGAATGCTGCTACTCTTGTATTGAATAGTAAAGAATGCATAGCTGACAGAGACATACATGATATACACATGTACATGCTATATGTCATTTATTCACCTTCACACACTTTCATGCAGAGTAGGACAATGTCCTGTCCTTTACATATTTCTGCCCTGCTCCCTCCCTCCAGCCACCTGTCCCTCCCTCCCTCCACCTCTCCTTCCTCCCTCCACCTCAACCTCTCCCCATGCGCCTCTCTACATCAACCTCCCCCACCTGTTCCTCCCTCCCTCCCTCCACCTGTCCCTCCTCACCTCTCTGGCCGTGTCGATCTTGATCTCTGTCTGTTCGCTGCTCTCCAGCTGTTCTGACACCTCTGTGGCCGTCAGTTTAGATGTCTGCAGTGTGTTCACCAGCTGGACGTCGTCCAGGAGTGACCCTGTGGCCTCATTTAACAGCCTGCAACACGCACACATGAACACATCTTACCATGACAACACAAGGTGTTTAGTTGTAATGACTGTTTGGATGGCTCACCTTATCCAAATGTTTAGGCCACCCTGAAAAGGACAAAATGACTAGACAAACAGCGGTTGATATGAACAGAGCCTGAAGAATGTGTCAGTGAGATTTGGAAATCAGTATTTACTGTTACCTTAGGATCTCGTCCTCCAGCTCCTGTAGCTTCCTCTTGCCAGAGGCAATGTTAATGACCAGAGAGTCTTTCTGCTCTTCTAACTCCGGGCGCTCCTTCCTCACCACAATCCCTAGGAGCTGGGCCTCCAAGCCCTGACACACACACACACACACACACACACACACACACACACGGTCAAAACCTCAACCCCTTATGCCGAAAATGACCTTTTTTCCTCATGGAGATGAGCAAAACTGAGAAATGGAGATGAGCATTTCCCTTTGTTTGCAAGAATTAGTACAGCAAAGCAAGGACAGAGATTCTGACCTGCTCCTTAACGGCAAAGTTGACGATGGTGGTCTTGGTGGAGATCTCGGGGGTGTAGTGTGGATTGGACAGCTTGGTGGTGATGTAGAACCTGAACTCCGGGCTGTACTCCACCTCCTTATCGCCCAGCTTCAGTAGGAGCCTCCCCCCAACGTGGGTCAGTGACTTGTTGAGGACGGGGGCCAGCGTGGGATCCAGTTCCTCCTGGACGTTCTGCAGCAGCACCGGAGAACCAAACTGAACCGCGTTCTCCAGGACACGCAGGAAGTCCGGCGTCTGAAGGTCGATCACTTTCAGACCCTGAGATGACGAGAGATGGCAAGAATGACAGATGGAGAAGCAGAGAAAGAGAGTGACCAAGTGTAAACAAACAAACAAAAGCCACTACAAGTGATGAAAAGCACGAAATCAAAAAGCCAGCGAATGAGACAAGCGAAAGTAAACAACGAAAATGAAAAAAACGACCGCACAAAGTAAGAAAACAAGCAAATCAAAGACGGCACAAAAAGGAAGCCGAACCGATTTGGCATGGACGCTCAGATCCTCTCTACAGCTGCGCCACTGCTTGGCTCCAGTCGACGATTTCAAGGTCCTTCAGACGCTGGTGCAAACATGTCATCAACAGCTAAGGGCCGAGAGTCATAGACTATCCTCTATCCAACCACGCTTTAAAGTCATCACATTCGCTGCTGCCACTGTTTATGGTCTCTCCTATTTTCTAGAGGCTTTACCACCACCTGTATGTAGGAAATCTATCTGGTATCACAGCTACCAGACCTGCCTGTACATAGTCATGTTATTGACATGCATCATTGGTGTTCAATATAATAATGGGCACTAATTATTTGAGTATTGTTATATCTTTGGTATTTGTTGTCTATTCCTAACTCTCATGCTCTTAACATTGCATTGCTGGAAATGTAGGTAAGCATTTCACTGTATGTCTACATCTGTTGTTATACGACGAGCATGACAAAGGACATTTTATTTTGTTTTACGACAAGCATGACAAAGGACATTTTATTTGGATTTGGTCCAGCTGAAAGCAGCTGGAGAGGGGAGCGAAAGGTAGAGAACGAACAGAGTAGAAGTGAGAAAAAGGGAGGGGAGAGCGTGAGAGGAGAGGGGAGAAGCTGTTTCGGCCCGTCTTGTCGGAACCATGAGCCGTGAAGAGTGCTGGGTACTCTAAGACAGACAGGGGTGGGTTGTTCTGTTGTTCTCTCCCTCTCAGGTCTTCATCCGTCCCCTCCAGTCACATCACTCACTCTCAGGCTGACTACATACCTGTCATGTGTGTCTCATGTATCAAACAGACAGACAGGTTTCAGCCCTCAGTGGAACCGGGCAGAGTGAACCTCCAAGTGCACCCAGTCGCTGCACGTAGATACTTCTGCCGATGTAAATTCATAATCCCTTCCAGTCAACCTGTGTTGGTCCGATGTAAAGACGGGCCCATTCTTTGTTTGCTGAAATCCACACTTTCTAATAAACCGTTGGACAAATACAGGCGCATTCCTTGTATTGACTGACAGCAACTCGACGCAGTCGGATGTACACTTGTCGAAAACCAACTCCGCTGAGATAACATAGTGGGGTTTAAAAACCTGGCTAACAGACAAGCAGACGGAAAATAGTGCCTTTTGAATAACACGTTCTACTGAAAGACGAAACTGCCTCTTAAAATGCCACAAGGAGCGAGGGAACACATTAAACGAGTGTCTGAAGAATGGAGCATAGAAACCGTGGAGGTGGGTTTATGTATTTTAAACGTCCTTCTTGTTCAGTCGGGTCTGTGAGTACACGCTTGCTTGTGAGTGTCTGTGCAGAAAGGACCTTATCTGATGAAGCAAGCCTACTGGTCTTAACTGAAGCACACAAATGTCAAGACCAGTCTCAAACGAGGGGCCGATCGACTTAATCCACCTCCCTCCCAGTGCTTGGTGGACGGCGCTCTGACAGTCTGACTTCCATTTTGGTCCTAAAGGGTATGAAGGACTGATAACAGTACAATGAGCGTTGTTGTAGCGGTGTGCGTTATTTAACATGTTTTCCGAGGCATTTTGACCTTTCACTATGGTAAACAACAGCAGCATGGTAAAGGCCAAAACTCAAGAGGAGAAGAACACGGTTATGTAATACGGAATACGTAGGCCAGGGTACAGCCACCTTGTTCCCGCGGCGCTTCGGGATATGCAGGGTTTATATTTAACCCACCTGGAAGACCAGATGTGCCGAATGGACCCAATCAAAGTGCTGACCAACTGAGACAATTGATCAGTTCGGCCATTTCCTAAATTCAAACCACCTGGTCTTCCAAGTGGGTCGGAGCTAACTCCTGCATACGCCGCAGCGGTCCAGAAACAGGGCAATGTTGGGAAACACACAAGCAGACAATACCAGGTGAGTAAAGTAGACAGCAGCGGAAAGAGGTCTGTGAGTCGGGATAGAGTGCATGTGTGAGATGTGTAGGTGTACGAAACAGATCTCACCCTCTTCATTTCCATGTTCTTGATCCACTTCAGGGCCTGACCTTGTGGATCCACCATCAGCGGCCATCTTGGAAAAGGAAGAGGAATACCAGTCAGAAAGAGGACCAGTGACATTATCAGGCTATCCACATCACCCAATCTCTAGCATCTATGTCTTCTGAGCCCTATCTCAGAGGTCTGGGGGACAGAGATAGGCACAAGCTTTGTTTGATTAAATTGAACAGTTTTTTGTCTCGTCTAGACTACTGATGTACTCTAACAGATATGAAAATAAGCACAGAGGAAAGATAGACGAAGAGAGTTGAATACAGATAGTAGAGTCTCTATGGAGTGACTCAGTCGATGTGTGCGCGTGCGCGTGTGTGTGTAAGGGGCGGGGGCTGTATGGTGTGGTATCTCCGACCGGTTGCCGCGGGTTACGATGACTCCGTTCTCGGTGGAGAAGGCGTCGGAGGGCAGACCCTGAATGTTCCAGTCCCTCACGACCGTTGGCTTTGACAGGAAAACCGCAAAACTAAACCCCGGAGAACACGGCACCTCAAAGTGACGCACCTGACGGAGCGGGGAAAGAAGGAGAGGGCAACATGGACTACGGTCAAATGAATGTGCTAAGACCACTGGTAAGAGTGCAGAACGTAATTCACATACCAACACAACCATACACTGACTGACTGTGTCATTATTTCAGTAGTATTTAAGTCTGGGACCTCTTTCATCCAGATATACAGCAGCTCATCTCTGTAGTTGGACAGAAAAGGTCCCATGTAGGAGAGGAAGGCAGCAGCCAGTAGACAGTCGCCCACCAGGAAGCCCATGTTCTTCTCCAAGCCCTGACACACACAATCACAATATAGATTTTAAAAAAGGTACCAGTGTCATTATAATTATTTTTTACAAAATTAAGTCTATAGTAAGTACAGTAAAAGTCAAATAGCACCTGATACATTATTTAAATCAATTTAACTGAGCGGTAAGTGTTAATGAGCTCCAGAAACTCCGTTTTTAACATAGCAAAAGAATGTAGACTGGCTTTGCCACTGCGTACAAACGTCAGAGCAATTGCCTTCCCCACTGAATAACATCAAGGTTGAAAAATCCATTCATTTCTAATATAAATTACATTTGTGCAAGGTTGTTTTTGATGTTGGAAACATGTTTCATGTAATGAAATAAACAAATGTATGCTAGTAGATATAGTCCCAGCATGCCATGGCATACTTCAAGTCTTTGTGTGATGTACAATCAGCCTTGCCTAGTGACTAGTGAAATAAAAGCCTGTGATTTACACAAACGTTAATACCCCGAGACCCATCTGAGGAAGACTAACTGCAGATTATGTGTCTCCAACTCCACTTCAATCCGAGGGTTCATCAATACACACGCACCCCAGCTTCCACTAACAGGCCCAAAGAAATGACTCAATGACAGGAAACACAAACAAACTGTAGATAAGCTGCCCTGATCCAGTCATGACGGAGTTATCACTAATTCAAAATGGACTGGTTAGTACAGGGAAATACATAGTTATCGCTAATTCAAAATGGACTGGTTAGTACAGGGAAATACATATAGTCATCACTAATTCAAAATGGACTAGTTAGTACAGGAAAATACATACAGTTATCACTAATTCAAAATGGACTGGTTAGTACAGGGAAATACATACAGTTATCACTAATTCAAAATGGACTGGTTAGTACAGGGAAAAACATCCAGTCATCACTAGTTCAAAATGGACTGGTTAGTACAGGGAAATACATACAGTTATCACTAATTCAAAATGGACTGGTTAGTACAGGGAAATACATAGTTATCGCTAATTCAAAATGGACTGGTTAGTACAGGGAAAAACATACAGTCATCACTAATTCAAAATGGACTAGTTAGTACAGGAAAATACATACAGTTATCACTAATTCAAAATGGACTGGTTAGTACAGGGAAATACATACAGTTATCACTAATTCAAAATGGACTGGTTAGTACAGGGAAAAACATCCAGTCATCACTAGTTCAAAATGGACTAGTTAGTACAGGGAAATACATACAGTTATCACTAATTCAAAATGGATTAGTTAGTACAGGGAAATACATACAGTTATCACTAATTCAAAATGGACTGGTTAAAACAGGGAAATACATACAGTTATCACTAATTCAAAATGGACTGGTTAGTACAGGGAAAAACATACAGTTATCACTAATTCAAAATGGACTGGTTAGTACAGGGAAATACAGCATGTGTTAGCGACCATTGTGCAGCAGGGAAGTAACAGATCCGTCTATTGTAGGCTTTAGGAGAGATTCCAACCCCAAAAGCTAGACATGGTTCCAAACTCATTTGCTGACTTTGTTTCATGCTTAACAAAAGCCTGGCCGCTATGCCCGCAAATGAAACACTGGCCAAAAGGAAACGTGCCAAATATGGAATATATCTAACGGTTAAAAAGTTATTAAGAACTAACACCCTGTTGAAACAGGAGTAAATGGTGACAACGATGCACCTGTTTGGACAGCGCCAGTCGCAGCTTAAATTGCACTTGTGGAATTTAAGTAATGGTGCCTTTGGAATCAAGTGGGAAGAGGGAATGTCCCATACAACTGGGACAAACCCACAGAAACTCCACCCTGCAATTACTAGGGGGAAACTCACCGAGGAGCCCGATTCTGATCTTTTATCACAAATTGGTCTTCTGAGCCATCAAATCAGCTCTGAAAAAGACCTGATGTGAAAAGATCTGAAGTGATTGGTCAAAAGACCAATTAGTGGAAAAAGATCAAAACAATGGTCTTTGTCCTGTTGAACAATTCAAAAGAATACCTCTACGATCCCGAAAAATAGGATACCATTTGCTACTGTTTTTTGTTATTGTTGCATTTTTTGTTATTGTTTAAGGCAGTAGATGGCAGGAAATGGCAGTTTCAGAACCACCGTGTTAAAAAAAATGCATAGGATAAATCGGGGTTCCAGTGTGTGTGTGTGTGTGTGTGTGTGTGTGTGTGTGTGTGTGTGTTACGGTTGAGCCAATGAGCTTCTTGCGAGGTGGGTCCGTACCGCTACGGTCTCTTCCCAGCGGATCCTCTCTCCAGCCAACCCTGACACCAGTTTACCAGCCCGGTCCAGTTTAAGCTCCATGTCTTCCGACTTCCTCCTCAACTCCTCCTTCTGGGCTAACTTCTCATCATACTTCCTCTTCAACTGCTCCAACTTCTCACCAACCTACACACACACACTGAGTAAGAGACAGAGTAACACCAATACTGTACAGTTCCATACCCACCATATACGCATGCATACTAAGCAATGCACCCAGCTGTGATTCGACAGCCAGGTGTCCTCTGCGGTCTACACAGCACCTCCTCTCTCTCCTTCTGTGTGTCTGTGTGTGTGTGTGTACCTCTCTGAGTTTGGCCTGGGCCTCAGCCAAGGAAGCCTGTTTCTCTGCCAGCTGGGACAAGGCACCGTTCAGCCTGGCTCTCTTGGGCTCCACCACCCTGAAGATACGGCCGTACACCTGCAGGACAGATAGGAACAGATAAGAAATGAAAAACATATAAAAGCACTAACACAAATAGTAAGCAGCCATTACTATACTGAATAACAATGATGTATGTGAATATCCTGGGGGTGGAACATTATTTTCAGGATACGTCTGATCCAATAGCCGGAGGGACAGTATTTGACTCTCTAAAGTCTTCTCACTGTATATCATGTATCGCTTTTTTCTTTCTTTTAATTCACTTACATTTATTTACAGAAGATAACACAATACAACAGAGATAGTGCTGTACTTGTATACATTATTATTTCACAGAGTGTTATTACTATGGAAATTAACTCGACATCATTATGCTCCTCGCATTGTTCTGTATTTGCTGAAATGCCACGCAACTCTTCTGCTTTGGCAATATTTACAAACTGCTGTCATGCCAAAAAAGCAATCAGAATTTCTCAATGTAAGAGAGAAAGAGTGAGTGAGTGAAGGAGCGAGACTGGGAGCAGGAGAAACAGCACCAGCTGGTAGTTGATGGAAATGGGGATAGGTGTGTAATAATTGGTATCTGTGTGTGTCTAGTCTGGAAGGCTCAAATACAGAAACAGCTGCCAGTGGACCTAAATATCAGTGTGTGTAGACCAGGATGGGCTGTGTGTGTGTGTGTGTGTGTGTGTGTGCGTGTTTGTGCAGTATATAACGGGGGTTATGCATCCGTCTTACCTCCATGGCTCTGACCCACATGCAGAGAGACTTGGCGGCCAGCGAGACCCTTCCTATGATCTCCGGCTGAAAGTCGGGCTGGGTGCAGTACTGGCCGATCTTCTTCAGCACGCGGTCCGTGATGTTGTCCTTGTCGAAGTGGACCAGCTGCTTGATGAAGTTGGCCTCTCCTACATGCCAGAAACCAAAGGGCAACCTTTAAATGACCACATCATTACCTCTTTTTCATGGCAGTTTTCAGAAGTGTCTCAACTCTACAGTATATGCACCGGTCTAGCGCTTCCTCTCCTGTATGTTTATTTTATCAGCCCACCCAGGGCGAGGGAAGGGAGGAAAAGACACAGGTAGTGGGAGATACCTGGACAGGGACAGAGAGACTCACCCAGCTGTCTCTTGGCCTCTGCCCAGGTGGGCTCGTTTCCCCGGAGGATCATGACAGCCTGCATGACGGTCTCCACCAGGGCCGGCGGGCGGCCGTACGACTTGATCTCTGTCATGTCCTTCTTGTTCAGGGATTCCAACGCCTGGGAAGGGGAGACATGCTTTTGAGTCGCGCCCACGTAAACCCACAGCTACGTGTGGGACATATAAACAGCTTACCTTCATGGCCTCCTCCAGGGCAGGCAGAGCTTCATCCAAGTCTCGCTGGGCGTTCTCAGCCAAAGACTTGCACTTGATCTCCTCGGCTCCGATCTTCTCACTGTGAGCACTCACAGCCTACACACAAGCAGGGTTTAAGTGACAGGTCGCGCCAATATCCAACGTTCCCTCTTAACTGATATCAGCGTGTACCGCCCACCCACCAACCCACACCTTCTGCTGCTCGTCGGCTTCTCTCTTCTGCTGGACGATGACGACCAGGTAGTCCTCACACTGCCTCTGGAAGTCAGCCACTTTCTTCTTGGCGTCCTCCAGCTCAACAGACATGGCCTCAACTTTGCTGCGCGTGTCATCTATCTTAAACAGACCGCTCCTCAGCTTGGACACCTGCTCCCCGAGCTCACGGCGCTTCTCTGCCAGCAACCTAGAAAAAGGACAGACAAGACAAACGGTTACGGTCAGACAGAGAGTGACAGGAAGACAGACAGACAGACAGTCAGATGGAGAATGACAGGAAAATAGACAGACACAGCTACAGTCAGATGTAGAATGGCAGGCAGACAGGTGAATAGTCAGACAGAAAAAGACATACAGACAAGACAGGATGCCTGACAAACAGACAGGCAAGCAGGCAGAGGGTAAGACACTGTATCAAAGAGTGCTGCGTTTGGAGAGTCGAGATGACGGCTATATTGTGATAGGGCTGTAAAAAACTCTTTCATTAGGAGACAGATGGTGGTTACTTCTTGTATCCAGAGACCAGCTCCAGGTAGTTAGTTGGAGTGACATAGTTGTGTCTCTTCAGCTCCAGTTTCATCCTCTGGGAGAACTGGGCAACAGACTGGTGCATGATCACAAACATACTGGCCACCTTGGTCTGGATCTAGGAAAACACATAATGTCACTACGCATATTACTACAACAATGTCACCCTAACAAATGAACACATTGTTAGAATACAAGGCCACGTTAAACATTAAAAACATTATACAAAATGAAAATACATGATCATGTGGTCATACTTCTGAGCCTAAACATTAGAAAATCATTATGGCAAGGTTGCCTAACGCTGTGAGAACAAAGGGAATAGCACAGCAGTGGTGTACATACAGGTGAAGGCTAGTGGAGGTACATCAGAGAAACCCTGAGCCCTTAGGTCTCCACCATCTGCTTTTCAGGGACTGTCTTTAAAAGACTAGCTAGCAGCTACTGAGAAGGGATGAGGGAGTGAATCACTCATCACACAGAAGGCTAACATTCTAACAAAACTGTGTGTGCTTGTGCGTGCATTTGAGCGTGCTCACGTGTTTGTTTGCCTTTACCACCAATGGGTCTGTTTATATGTGTGTGTGGGTGTGTGTGTGTCTCACCCCTTCCACGGTGCCAAGGGCCAGTCCATCCAGGTATCTCTCAGCCACTTCCAGCAGGGCGTCTCTGGGCCACTCTGAGAACCAGTCCAGGGTGGTGCAGTTAACCAGGGCTGGATACTGACGGACGTAGTTCCTGTGGACCGCACCATCACAACCAATGTCACTAAAGGTCAACGTGTGGTGTGGAGTTGGAAGCCCACCTCCTCCTCGGTATGTGGGGGGGGGGGGCGTTAGTGTGGTGGTGAATGATGAAAAGCACCTTGAGCAGCAGTGTGACTGCTAACATCCGCTATCACTCGCATCCGCTAACACGGGTCAGATGTAGAGGGAAGGAGGGTGGATGGGGTGGAGGGAAGGAGGGACGAAGGGAGGATGGGGTGGAGGGTGGAATGGGTGGAGGGACAGAGGGGGGATGGGGTGGAGGGTGGAATGGGTGGAGGGACAGAGGGG
>JACXGI010020852.1:0-10746 GCA_016801175.1 Esox masquinongy | reverse complement strand
CAGAACTAGACTGAGAGACCATTTAAAGGCCTTTGCAGGTGTTTTGAGTTAATTAGCTGATTAGAGTGTGGCACCAGGTGTCTTCAATATTGAATCTTTTCACAATATTCTAATTTTCTTAAATGTACATAATACCTACAAGCCAAACCTTTCTCCACCACCCTGCCTGCTAGGAACAGGAGGCATCTAGTATAAATGTGTATTCTTGGCCTGGTTTAAGTGTCCTGGTTGAAGTGTCATTGCAAGTGTGAGTCATGTTCACACATACAGCATCTCAGAATTAGACAAGTGTGAACAAACAATTATCAGAAACCATGCTGGGTTTTTTGCGTTTGTGTGTGTGCGTTTGTGTGTTGTTCAATCTGCTGTGTTTCAGAGGTAGTTGTGTATTTATATAGGGCCTTTTCACAGTAGAGGAGGGGCTGTGAAAATTACCTCAAAGCCACTAATATAACCAGATGCCCCTGAAGGTTGAACACTTCAATGCTGAATCTGCATTTTAAAAGGCAAAAGACACCATGGCAAAAGACAAGACTCTACTCTTCGCTGTGCTGTGTTTCATTCACATTTGGACTTTCAGTGTGGATTCGAAAACGGTAAGATCCAACACTATTTTACACATAAGAATCAGTTTGTTGTGTAGAAAAAAACAACACCTTGTAGACCTTTTTCTGTTTTTCTGTCTCCCATTTACTGAAGATTCATCTCCCTCTGCGTGGTGTGGTCAACAACACAGCTGTAAACAAAACTCCCCTGGACAACAATGTACCCCGAAACATGGCTCCTAACACTGATGACGACTACAAGGACAGTAGACCTGAGACAGTCAAGAAGGTGAGAGTTTTTTACAAAAGAGAGACAAAATATTTTTTACCAGACCTGGGCCCTTGCTGTTGACCATTACAATCCAGAAGCTCCATTGAAAAACTAAATACATTTGTATTCAGGTCTTTAGTTTAATGCCTGTCTGATTCCTCACTTTACTGCCAGATTTCACCATCAAAAGTCAAGTTCAAGTATTAGGGAACCATGTTTGATGTTCCAATGTGTTCCATGGGGCTCAGTGTCAGGGATATTAGATACTCAGTGTCGATGGTATCATAACTGACAGTAATATTAGATACTCAGTGTTTATAGCATCATAACTGTCAGTAATATTAGATACTCAGTGTCGATGGTATCATAACTGTCAGTAATATTAGATATATTCAGTGTTGATGGTATCATAACTGACAGTAATATTAGATACTCAGTGTTTATAGCATCATAACTGTCAGTAATATTAGATAATCAGTGTCGATGGTATCATAACTGACAGTAATATTAGTTACTCAGTGTTTATAGCATCATAACTGTCAGGAATATTAGATACTCAGTGTTGATGGTATCATAACTGACAGTAATATTAGATACTCAGTGTTTATAGCATCTTAACTGTCAGGAATATTAGATACTCAGTGTTGATGGTATCATAACTGACAGTAATATTAGATACTCAGTGTTTATAGCATCATAACTGTCAGTAATATTAGATACTCAGTGTTGATGGTATCATAACTGACAGTAATATTAGATACTCAGTGTTTATAGCATCATAACTGTCAGTAATATTAGATATATTCAGTGTTGATGGTATCATAACTGACAGTAATATTAGATACTCAGTGTTTATAGCATCATAACTGTCAGTAATATTAGATACTTGATAGTTTATAACTTGCTACATCTTATACAGAAATTGAGAAATCTTACCCTATCTTGATGTTGTTACACAGTAGGGTGAGCTATTAGTCAGTTAATTAATATAGCATAGATTCATACAATACTGTACAGATGGAAGGGTGTTCTGTTTGAAAGGACAAACACACCATGTACATTAAAATTGTCGTGTGGTTTAGTGTGTAAAAACAACAACATGATAGACATGTGCACAACCTGCCATGAATAAATGAATGTTTCAGTTTATTTCCCTTCTATTTTTAAAGGGTGCTGCTGGTCGATATACTCCTAAGGACATCACCTTATCAATGGTCAAGGATGCTGTTGATGACCGGTACGATGGATGCACTGACGAAATGAAGGACAAAGTAAATAATGAATATCTTCCAAATGAAATGAACCAGGAATTGTTTAAAAACAGTTCGGAAAGGGCAAATATTTGTGCTAGAAATGTAAGTAAACGATTCAAAATTTACAAAGAACATTTTAGATATGATGAACTTGAAAATGATCACATCAAGGCCATCTGTGCTTATACGGCTAAGGATCCCAAGATATATGACACATTCAACGAAGACGTTCGTACCCAAAATGATCAGTATGAAACAACCTTCCAGTACCATACTCTACATTTTTGGCTCACTGACGCTCTCCGTGTTTTGAAAGAAAATCAGCCAAACTGTAATACCACATACAGAAGAACAAAAGACAACTATATAGGTGAAGCTAACAAACTGATGAGATTTGGATATTTTGCCTCCAGCTCCCTGGATAAGAATGTAAATATAAAATTTGGAAACAGGTCCTGCTTTGAAATATATACATGTTTTGGTGCATACCTAAAGTCCTACCCCGATTTCGGGAATAGTCAAAAAGAGGTGTTAATTCCACCCTATGAAGTCTTCAAAGTTACTGCTGTGCTTAAGAAAAATAGGGATGCAAAACTTTGGTGTGATACTGTGTACAAACTAAAGAGTACTGAACAACCCTTAAGTAATCTGAACTGCAAATTGGTCCGTCATTCAGCAGAGAATAATCTGTAGTGACAAGTCAATTAAATATTAAGAAAATGTTATCTTTAAAAAGGATTTAATTCAATCAGATAGGCTGCTTATGCTTCTTAAAATAACAAAATGTAATAATAATAACAACAATATTTTCAGTTTCTGTAGTTTGCATTGTATTATTTTTAAGGGTTAACTGACTGATGTCAACTACAGACCTCATTATGACACATGGAAGTACATTAGTGAGGTGGATGTTCTAATCTGTGTATCAGACCAAGGCAGACCATGTACAGACCAGTATATACTTACATACTATATGAATGCAACATACTTCTGTTATCAAATGTATTAATTATGAATTAATTACCGCCTTTTGTCGTCACCCAACCCCAACTTCTTATTCTGTATCCTGTACTTTATGTCACGGGTGTGAAAGCAAAGGTCTGGAATATTTTTTGTTAAACAATTTCTAGTTTTCGAATATCTTTATTGATTTATTTCTTAATTAATGTCTGGTGTAAATGCTTTGTCCAAATAACAGAGTTGGTTTCATAATGTTTTCAAAATGAGAGAATTTATCTCTGGAGATTAATATGTTTTCCAAATTGAGTGTGTTTCCTATTTTGCTGAGCCATTAGTTGAGGGAGGCTCTTCCATTTTCCTAAATAAAGCTTTTGGCAAATTAAATTTCATGACTATTGTTTGTCTCATTTAAAGAAGAGAAATGGTTAATTACTTTGTATTAATAATATTTTTTGCGGAACAAGGACAAATTGCAAATCAAAACAGGAACAGAGGTGGAAAGCACAGCCTTCAAAATCACAGTCGAAGTGAATGTTATAATGAGGAGCACAAAAGCTGGACCCTTGAGCTATGGACAAAAGCAGTATGGTCAGAAATCCCATTAGACACAGTTCAGGACTTCTATAACAGCATTCCAAGAAGGATTGGATCTGTTCTGAAACAAAGTGAGCCCCCATTCCTTATAATCAATCAAATTTATTTATAAAGCCTTTTTTTACATCAGCAGATGTCACAAAGTGCTTTTACAAAACACCCAGCCTGAAACCCCAAGGAGCAACAATGTTGAAGCACAGTGGATAGGAAAAACTCCGTAAGAGGGGCCAGAGGGATGACCAGTCCTCTTCTGCCTGTGCTGGGTGAACATTTTAAGAGTACAAGTTGTAATAATTAGTCAATGCATTTGGGTTGTGTCCAAAGTCTATAAAACCTAATCCAGGTCAGAAGCATGACCAGAGGGACAACCGGGTTGGGGGGGGGTTATTTTATACTATAGGTTACAGTAATTTGGTCATCCATATATTTCCATTACTAATTTTTTCCCAGTAAGTATTTTTTATTTTCCACTTTTAGGAGAGAAAAACAACAATAACAACAAACACATCCATGTAGTTTTTGTGGAATGTCCTGCATTATTTTTCCATTTTCTCCCATTTCACTTACATTAAATCTTACTATGCTTACATGTACATAATACCTACAAGCCAAACCTTTCTCCACCACCCTGCCTGCTAGGAACAGGAGGCATCTAGTATAAATGTGTATTCTTGGCCTGGTTTAAGTGTCCTGGTTGAAGTGTCATTGCAAGTGTGAGTCTTGTTCACACATACAGCAACTCAGAATTAGACTAGTGTGAGCAAACAATTATCAGAAACCATGCTGGATTTTCTGCCCTTGTGTATGTGTGTGTTTGTGTGTTGTTCAATCTGCTATGTGTTTCAGGGGGTAGTTGTCTATATAGGGCCTTTTCTCAGTATGAGAGGAGGGGCTGTGAAAATGACTGCAAAGCCACAGAATAAAATAATGAAATACATCACAGAATACTTATGTTGCATAGGTACATTGAGCGGGGAGATGACAGAACCCTGTGTGTGTGTAAGGAATGTAATTATCCACAGTATGAGTAGAGGATTTACACATGTTTAGTAGTTTTATTCCCAACAGATGTGGTTGAATGGTGTTAAAGGCAGTAGAGAAATCCACAAGCCTGGCATATGCTTTTGGTTTTTCCAGATGGAAGTGTATATGATGAAGTAATATAAAGGCAGCATCATCTACACTTCTACTCTTCCTGTAGGCAAACAAGTTGTTCTGCCAGGTTCTGGAACGTCTCTTGTAGTTGCGAAAGTACCAGATGTTCAAAACTCTTCATCACCACTGATGTAAGAGCTACAGGCCAGAAGTCATTGGGAAGTCTGGGTCTGCTCTTTGGAACAAGGCAGATGGTAGTGGTTTTCCACTGATCTGAACTGTATGTTCCTCCGAGGACCAGTTGAACAGTTCACAGAAGACAGGGGCCAGTTGTTTGTAGCAGCTCTTCAGGAGTTTATTATTGATGTTATGAGGACATGATGCTTTGTTGACTTCCGCTCTTTGGTGAAGTTAAGCCCATCAGTGCTCACGTTGCAGGGTTTACATTGGTTCTCTGTAGTCCCAGACAATGTGTTGAGGCCTCTCCAGGCATCACACATCTGTCCACATTAAAATGTATTTTCCACCTTTTCTTTAGACCATTTAGCTTCCTTGATTTGCTTACTTCATTTACCATGAATCAAATTACACTGAATCTTGACACCTATGGAATATGTACATTTGTTTCTACTGTAATGTTATTTTAAGTTCTGTAGATTTTCCTAAATCTGACAAGCCACCAAACCTTTTAAAACAAGCCCAAAAAATCGCAACCCGCGACTCGTGATTATTTCAAGCGACTTCAAGAAAAAATAAGCCCAAAGTTGCATATTATAAGCGGACTTGACAACACTGTATGGAACACAGTTGGCTAGGCTACACAGCAATGCCAGCTGTCTCAAACAAAATAATGGTACTGTGTATTTCAGGACAAGAGTATACCAAGGATAATACTTTGGATATGTTGTTAATGTAACGTGAATTGAAACTCACTCAACTTGAATTCTTAAAATAAATCTGCATGTCTGTCTTAGAGGTGCTTCGCTAAGTTGGAAGTGTTTCCTCCTTTAGTCTCGAAAGTTTGAAGGCACCGTTTGCATAGTGGTTTTGTGTATTTATTACTCCCAGATCATCCACCTGGAACACAAAGTTGGCGACTCTTTCTTTTCGACGAGTCGAGGCGGAGCTGCAGCTGCACTAGTCGCCATCTGTCACGTGTTGGATCCCCGGTACCTACGGTTCTGTACAAAAACCAGTACCGTCATGTTTCAGAATTTTGGCATCGACTTGGTACCAAAGTATCGGTCTGTCAGGCACCACACAAGGACGTGGGTGTTTACAATCCGCAAAAAGACAGTTTATCCCCTAGTGTCTCAACTTATGGTTTTATGTATTGCACTGTTTGTAGGCCCATTTCTCATGTATGATGTCCTTGAAAGGCGTCTCCAAATAAAATCTATTCATATTATTTTTATTACAAGGACGTGGGTGTTCACAGTCTGCAACAAGATGTTGTATCCCCTTCTGTCTCAACTTAGTGGGTGGTGACCTCTAGAGTCCTCCTGTTAGTCTAATTATCTGCCCTGTGTTAGATTCTGTCCAAGTTTGGTCCATGAACAAAATAAATGCAACCAGAAGTCAGGGGAGAGACATCATTATTCAGCATGAGTCTACGATGTTAACCTTCTTTCTTTCATTTTTCTCTCTCTCCAAAAATTATAGAGTTAACACAGTCTTTTATGCCAGTTCACATAGGACGTGGCCAGTGGTCATAACCAACCATTACACAGTCAAATACCCTCCAATAAGAACGGTTTCTCCTACAAAAGACCCTTGTATGGTATGTTCCAACCTATGGTCAATGGACCTATCCATAGAGCCCATGTCGGTCACATGGGCAACTCCTAGCAGGAGGTATGGACAAGATGTATGGACAGGATGTGTGGGGTAATAAACACCACCTGTCCAACCATTGACCTTTGTGCTGTTCCCAAGCAAGGAAAGAAAATGGCACATATTTGCAAAGCAGTACTCTGTGTTGTGTTAAGTTTCTCATGCCCGTTTCCTCTCACCTGGGTTCAACACTAAGGGGTGGGGGGTGTGGGGGGGTGAGGACACCATGTGTACTTTCACTACTGTAAATGACATTGGGTACAAAATGGACTCAGACATCTAAAACAGTTTCCTAACTACTGAAACATCTTATATTCACAGGGATTACAGGTCAAATATACGAAACGCAATGGAGGATTATTACATATTCCCTCTCATAAACCACAATACATGCTTCAGTGATTTTTTCTGTATCTTCTACCTGGTGGTCAACTTTTTCAACTTCCTGGTTGGGGTTCTTGGGAACAGCCTTGTCATCTGGATCACTGGTCTCAAAATGAAGAAGACGGTCAACATCACCTGGTACCTCAGCCTGGCCGTGTCCGACTTCATAATCTGTGCCACCTTTCCACCCTTTTATATCGTCCTCATTGTTAAAGAGGAGTGTATCTTGGGGCCTTTCATGTGTCTCTTCACCTTTGGTCTGATATTCATCCCCTTGTTCAGCAGCATCTTCCTCCTGGTCATCATCTGTGTTGATCACTGTGTGTCGGTGGTGTTTCCAGTCTGGTCTCAGACCAACCGTACTGTCGGCAAGGTCTCTATTGTAGTGGTCCTGACCTGGGTTTCCTCTGTTGCTCTCTGCACCCGCTATATGTTCGTGAGTGAAACCGGCATGAGCAGGATAGTGGTGAGTCACTTCATTGGTGGCTTTGCAGTGCCTTTCCTCATCATCTTCTTCTGTTACTCTGTAATAATTGTACGACTGAGAACCAGACAAATGTTGAGTGTGTCCTCCAAGTCCCTCAGAGTAATGACTCTCCTGATAGTCATGTTCTTCATGTGCTGGCTGCCCTGCCATGTCTTCATGCTGTTAGAACAGAAGCTCATATATAACAAACCGGAGGTCATAAGAACTGGTATAGGGTGGGAGTAACATTTGCCACAGTCCATAGTTTCCTCAGACCAGTGCTGTATATTTGCATGGGGAATAACGTCCCACCGACACTCAAGAGGTCCATAGTTGATAGGATTGAGAATGTTCTTGGAGAGGAAGACCCCCCCACCACCAGCAGCCATGAAACATCCACACATCTCTAAAACTCTCTGAGGATGACAAGGCCTCAGGGGCTGTGGAACACAGTGTTGTTAGGCAATGCTTGACTTTGGTGACATTTCTATTATAAATGTATGTTCTTTTGACGGCCTCATGTAAAATTGCCCTTAACTGCATTTACAACGAGTGTGCTTTACATCCGATTGACGACTTCTCTTTTAGTTTTTATGAAAAATATGAAAATTGTCTTGATTCAAAACTTGCCTTAAAGGTTATGACATGCTGAGGACTTTCAAAATGGCGACTTGGTCCCATGGATGGTTGACTGTATTTATATACAAAAATGTGCTTGAATCCGATACACGACCTTACAGGTGATGACCTTACTGGAAGTTTCTGCTGCTTGAGCTGGAAGCTCAGCTTCAAAGCTGTTTTCTTGGGATTCTGGTTGCTAATACCAAAACAGTATTAGAGCTTTGCAGAAGGAATATGATTGTGCAATTCTGTTATGACCTGCAGTTGAATATGAATCCCATTAAGAAATAAAAGAAATGTGTTTTGCCTGCTCACTCATGCTTGCTTTATTAATAATGGTGCATACATTGAACAAAATTATAAACGCAACACTTTTGTTTTTGCCCCCATTCATCATGAGCTGAATTCAAAGATCTAAGACTTTCTCTATGTACACAAAAGGCCTATTTCCCTCAAATATTGTTCACAAATCTGTCTCAATCTGTGTTAGTGAGCACTTCTCCTATGCCGAGATAATCCATCCACCTCACAGATGTGGCATATCAAGATGCTGATCAGACAGCATGAGTATTGCACAGGTGTGCCTTAGGCTGGCCACAATAAAAGGCCACTCGAAAATGTGCAGTTGCACTGTATTGGGGGGGTCCGGGGGGGTCCAGGGGGGTCCGAAAACCAGTCAGTATCTGGTGTGACCACCATTTGCCTCACGCAGTGCAACACATCTCCTTCGCATTGAGTTGATCAGGTTGTTGATTGTGGCCTGTGGAATGTTGGTCCACACCTCTTCAATGGCTGTGCGAAGTTGCTGGATATTGGCAGGACCTGGAACACGCTGTCGTATACGCCGATCCAGAGCATCCCAAACATGCTCAATGGGTGACATGTCCGCTGAGTATGCTGGCCATGCAAGAACTGGGATGTTTTCAGCGTCCAGGAATTGTGTACAGATCCTTGCAACATGGGGCCTTGCATTATCATGCTGCAACATGAGGTGATGGTCGTGGATGAATGGCACAACAATGGCCCTCAGGATCTCGTCACGGTATCTCTGTGCATTCAAAATGCCATCAATAAAATGCACCTGTGTTCGTTGTCCATAACACACACCTGCCCATGCCACAACCCTACTGCCACCATGGGCCACTCGATCCACAACGTTGACATCAGCAAACCGCTCACCCACACGACGCTATACACGCTGTCTGCCATCTGCCCTGTACAGTGAAAACCGGGATTCATCCATGAAGAGAACACCTCTCCAAAGTGCCAGGCGCCATCGAATGTGAGCATTTGCCCACTCAAGTCGGTTACGACGACAAACTGCAATCAGGTCGAGACCCCGATGAGGACGACGAGCTTCCCTGAGACGGTTCCTGACAGTTTGTGTAGAAATTCTTTGGTTATGCAAACCGATTGTGGCAGCAGCTGTCCGGGTGGCTGGTCTCAGACGATCTTGGAGGTGAAGATGCTGGATGTGTAGGTCCTGGGCTGGTGTGGTTACACATGGTCTGTGGTTGTGAGGCCGGTTGGATGTACTGCCTTATTCTCTGAAACGCCTTTGGAGACGGCTTATGGTAGAGAAATGAACATTCAATTCACAGGTAACAGCTCTGGTGGACATTCCTGCAGTCAGCATGCCAATTGCACGCTCCCTCAAAACTTGCGACGTCTGTGGCATTGTGCTGGGTGATGGAACTGCACATTTTAGAGTGGCCTTTTATTGTGGCCAGCCTAAGGTACACCTGTGCAATACTCATGCTGTCTGATCAGCATCTTGATGTGCCACACCTGTGAGGTGGATGGATTATCTCGGCAAAGGAGAAGTTCTCACTAACACAGATTTAGACAGATTTGTGAAAAACATTTGAGAGAAATAGGCCTTTTGTGTACATAGAGAAAGTCTTAGATCTTTGAATTCAGCTCATGATGAATGGGGGCAAAAACAAAAGTGTTGAGTTTATAATTTTGTTCAGTGTATATTACCTATTCTCCAAGGGTATGCAAACTTTTGAACACAACTGTATTCAATGGGGTGGGGAAATATCCAGTTACATACATTACGTAATGGACCAGTTTCCTGTCTTACGATGATTTGAAATTTACCAAGTACTATTGGTTGTCAGAGTACATTATTTTCATTATGTATGTACTAAGATAACAGTGAATCTGATGAACTAACATATAGTAAATAATACAAGTACCCAAATAAAGACTTGTCCAGAGAACAGTCAGCTAAGCCTGAGTCCCAGGTATGATTGTGCTTACTTGTGAATTCTTCCTTCTATGTTCCTAAACATTGTTTTTATAAATTGAGAACCTTTATTTTCTTCAATTCAGCTTAGGATAATTGTGTTTGTCACTTAATTTTTTTTCTACTGTTATTTCTGAGAAACATCCAGAACTCATGTAGAGACAGCATTTCCAGTAAATCAACCTGAGAGTCTGTGACCATGACAACTGAATGATCACCAGCTGTGGTTGATTTGGGGTCGAGATGCAGCAGAAAGACAAAGATGTCGCATCATGTTTACTTGAAAACGTTCCATGTGGTGAACCATTGTAAGGCTGTGTACGTGTTCATGCAGGGGTGATGATCATTGTGACTTTCTGCCCCTTTAATCTGGTTCTTCAGTGTGTTGACAGGTTTTCTGTTTATATCTGCTTGTCAAGACGTCTCTGCTAAGGTTAAGGAGATCAGTGCAGACAGTGAAAAACATTAGACCA
>JACXGI010020851.1:0-10748 GCA_016801175.1 Esox masquinongy | reverse complement strand
TCTATCTGGTGATTCTCCTAGTTCATATTCTCACCTGTCACAGTCATCCATCTATCTGGTGATTCTCCTAGTTCATATTCTCACCTGTCACAGTCATCCATCTATCTGGTGATTCTCCTAGTTCATATTCTCACCTGTCACAGTCATCCATCTATCTGGTGATTCTCCTAGTTCATATTCTCACCTGTCACAGTCATATTTCTCCACAATTACGAAGTTGAACAATGTTCAATGTAGTGCATTACTTTGCAAATAATTTGCAATAATTACTGGCCACAGTTGCAAACATTAGCAGGTGAATCATTGAAGTTGCTTGTCCATTTCTGAATTTTCATTTCAATTTTCAAACCAATGTGTGCCAGGAATAAACATGTACACTTTACATTTAACTTTGTAGTGATCTTTGTAATGAAAATCTTTCTGACTCTTTCTCTTTCTGATTCTGAAGCATTTGAGTTTACCAGGTTTATAAAAAACACATTGAAATTGTGTCTGTAAAGATGTTTTATCTCTAGTAGGGTTGACAACTGTAATGGCCTCTTAACTGGACTCCCCAAAAAGACTGTAAAACAGCTGCAGCTCATTCAGAATGCAGCTGCTATAATGTTAACCAGGACCAAGAGAACAGAGCACATCACTCCGGTTCTTAAATCTTTGCATTGGCTTCCAGTCAGTTACAGAATAGATTTAAAGTGGTGCTTTTAGTTTATAAATCACTGAATGGTTTAGGCCCGTTACATTTCTGATATGTTTGAAGAGTATAAACCGAGCAGGCCTCTTAGATCCATGAACACAGGTCAGCTAGTAGAGTCCAAACTAAACATGGAGAAGCTGCGTTTAGCAGTTATGCTGTATACAACTGGAATAAACTACCAGAAGATCTTAGACGTGCTCCAAACGTATCACTTTTTCAATCCAGGTTAAAAACACTTCTCTTTACACGCGCCTATGACTGAGCACTTAAACTTAACCACACTCTTTAGCCTTATAGCTTTTATTGCTTCCTATGTTTTTAGCCCGTTTTTATTCAATTTCTATTTTCTTATTCTGTTTTATTATTATGATGTTGCTTTGATGTTTGATGTTTTCATTTGAGTATGTATTTTATATTTCTCTCTTTGATTTAATGTTTTATTATTTCGTTGTTATTCTATTTCTATTTTGCTATGTTTTACCAATTGTTTTTCTGTAATGCAAATTCTGGTGCTATCAGAGAAATAACCTCTGCGTAAATTTAACAATCTGCTGATGACGGATAATGCAAGTTCCTGTTCTGCTGTTTAGACATCGATGTAGGGTATTATCTCACAAAAGGACTGACGAGTTCATCCCAGCGCTGGAGGATTGCAGGATTGAGATACCGGGGTGGTTCAGTAAACAGTTCTGGGAACTGTAATTAATTGAGGATGAATATAAAATGCATGTACAGACATGGTATAAATGACCCCTGGTGACAGCCGGGTAAGACATTGATGCAGAGATTATCTCACATAGGGACTGACGGGTTCATCCTAGCGCTGGAGTGCAAGGATTGAGATACCGGGGTGGAGAGTCCCCCTGGAGGGTGCTTAGAGAATTGTAAGAATCTGACCTTTTTTTTATTCTACTGCATTTTTATATTTTTCTTTTCATTATAAAGCACATTGTATTGCTTCTATGTATGAATTGTGCTATATAAATAAACTTGCTTGCTAAGGAAGTGACCTTTAAACTTAGAAGAACTTAGCCACTACAATACCAAATTATAATGTGGAAATACAGAGAATATTTCTTGTTTTACTTACCTGTGACAGTCATTCTGCTCTCTGGTGATTCTCCTTGAGAGTTAATACATTTATAGAGTCCTTCATCTGACTGTGATACTGCAGGGATGGTCATCTCTCCTGTAGACTCAGTCCTGATGAAGGATCCATCTTTGTAGAAATCAGCTGTGAGGTCAGAGGGACTTTTCTTGTATCTGCATTTCAGAGTCACAGAATGTCCCTCAGTCACAGGAAGGGCGGGGCTCTCCAAGATCACATCACCATCTGTACATAATATATAAACATCATAGAGAAACATAATACCAGCTCACTAAAACCAGATGAAACACTAAACACTAGAATGTTAGTTGAAACATAACAAATTCCCTGAAATCAGATGAAACACTAAATCCTAGAATGTTAGTAGATGGTGATTATTAACATGCCACGTACTGTGATGTTAGTAGAAGGTGACTTTTAACATACCACATACTGCAATGTTAGTAGATGGTGATTATTAAAATATCATGTACTGTGATGTTGACAGAAAAACTGTGTTCTCCAGACCCAGACTCACACCAGTACAATCCACTGCCTGATGTTATTAGAGTTAAGGTGCATAATGATCCTTGTGGTTTTCCCCAGTCTGTTCCACAATCTGACATCTCCCCAGTCATTGTGTCTCTTCAGTCTCCATCCAGAAGAGTTTCCCTGAACCTCACAGCTCAGAGAGACAGATTCATATTCAAAGAACTGAGTTCTGTCGGGACAGATGTTCAGAGAGGCTGGAGGAGACAGAGATATCAGACTGACATCAAAAGAAATGTAGAAGGACTAAGACTGAGAAGGTAATACAATTACAAATAAGGAGAGTTGGACAGTAGAAAGACAGTAAAAATAGGCCAGGCGTGATGAATAAAGATAAATGTTGAGAGTCCCAAAAGCGCGTCTTTAGATTCTCTACAGATTATCTACTGACTATCAGAAGCATTTTAACTATCTACTAACCCTAACCTTAACATTTACCTTATTGTAATTTTAACCCCAAACTTATCCTTAGAAAGCAGTTGTTTATCAACAGATAGTTTGTTGAAAGCTTGTTGATATTGCTACTGTAACATTTACTCTGCGTGGCACCGCGGCTCCCCTCCCTCTCCGGCGCTCCACCTCGCCAGTGTACTGACCATTGGCAGGAGAGTTGAAGAGATGTTTTCCACTCACTGTTCAGTTGTGTTTATATTCTCTTGTTCCCCCAAGCCAACTCACAGATTATTATTTGTCTGTTTGTGACCGTGCTTGTGCTCTTTTCTAAAAAAAAAAGGGAAACTAATATAAAAACATTGAAACTTTGTTTTGTTTCTTTTTCCTTTTTGCCTCTCTTTTACGCAGTCTTTATACTCGCACCATCACAGAATAATTTGTCCACCCCAGGGCACTTGTTCTTTGCAGTGTTTTTGGCTTTTTACCGATTCATCAAAGGATTCACAGTGCCGCTCACATCGTTGTTGAAAGGCCAACCTCAACACCTCCGCTGGACCCCAGACGGT
This sequence comes from Esox masquinongy, assembly GCA_016801175.1. Lineage (NCBI taxonomy): Eukaryota > Metazoa > Chordata > Actinopteri > Esociformes > Esocidae > Esox > Esox masquinongy. Next base: position 7,459 of record JACXGI010020851.1, on the reverse strand, counting down.
CAGGCCTGTACCCTCTCCTCAAACACCCAGACCCTCTCAAGCCCTTCATGGTCGAGGTAGATGCACCCGGGGTGGGCGCAGTCCTCTCCCAGCAGCACGGGAACCTCGGTCCACCCCAAAGAAACAGTGTGCTACTACTCAAAGAAACTGGTCGACGGCATTTCTTCCCAGTGACCAAGAGAAAGTTCTTGCCCGGCTGCAGGAGCTGTGCCGGGGGGCTAACAACACTGGCGTTTCTTCCTGGTGGCACAGATGCAGTTTTTTCCAGTTCTACACTAACATAATCCTTGCCTGACATTTGCGTCTGAAGCCGAGCCTCTAACTCTGCTATCTTTACCTGAAGACGATAGTTCTCCTCCGTGTTGTAGCTACAACAATTACATTGATAAGACATAATAATGGTACTTAGCTTCGGGTGTTCAGGGGTGAGTAGTTCCGTTAATTATGTCCAAATAGAGTCCCGGTGTAGAAAAGTTGGGTAAAAAGTCAACAGATAAAAATATTGCATTGATAAACTCTTAAAGTAGAATTTAACCAATTAGTTTACATAGAGTAAATTCGAAAAAGTTTGGCAGGTAGCCAGGTAACAGCAAGCAGCGTACAGCACGTCAACAATCCCACAATGCAAAGCAATGCACAGCAATGGAAAGGTGAAAATCGTTTACCTCTATTGATTTCTGGATTTAAAACAGTAATGTGTAGAGTGTGAGACATCCATAAGCAGGTAAAAAGAAATTCTGTAGTTTCCTTCCTTTAACAAACTCCTATTTTTTTCTGTGATCATATGTAAGAATAACATTTGTTTGCCTACTTTCTCTACGATGTTCTAGTCATTCAAAAAACATTATGTGGCGAACTGCGTTTGTAAAATTTCTACTACAATTCCCAAAGTTCATGTGGCTTTTGAATATCGGTGATTGGTCAGTGTCATGCCGTGTCAAGGGACGTAGGGGCTTTAAACTACCAATAGGCGCCACGGATACGAAAATCATTGTATGAAATCATCGATTGTTCATTGGCCCGTTTCGGTTTAACCTTCCCATGTTGCTTTGCTGTTTGGAATTCAAATCGGGAAGACCAATCACAAGCGGTTCTAACTAACGGAGCAGCATTTAAACTTGAAGCTAAAGAAGTTGCCAGTGTTGTCAAAGGAAGAGCAGATAACAGCGGGTGAACGGATTTGTTAAAGTTGTTTTTGCATTTATATTTACCGGTTTATGTTGTAATTAATCTGTCCTTTCTCCGGGATATTGCACGCTCAATTTTAGCAAGCCGCATATATTTGGTCGTCTGAATGGTTGATTTTGATTTGAATTACGTGGTTTGCGCGAAGCTGGATGGTAGCTAAGTAATGTTAGACGGCTAAAGTAAGATAGCTAACTAAATTATTTTCAATATATACGTTTATCGCTTTCTTTTAATGACCTTTTAAAAAAAAAAAAAAAAAAAACTGTATCGTATTTTTTCTGTCGTAAGCTGAAGCGCACCATCGTATCGAGATGAGTGCACCGACAACCAAGGCCGTGAATCCTTCGGCGCATGTCGACCCCAAATCCGCACCTCTTAAAGAGATTCCAGATATTCTTGTGGATCCTCGGACTATGAAAAGGTACATGCGGGGGCGATTTCTTGGCAAGGGAGGTTTTGCAAAATGCTACGAAATCACAGACATGGACACTAAAGAGGTTTTCGCCGGTAAAGTCGTGCCGAAGTCAATGATTCTGAAGCCTCACCAGAGGGAGAAAATGAGCTCCGAAATCGCCATCCACAAGAGTCTCGACAACCCGCACGTCGTGGGATTTCACGGATTTTTCGAAGACGACGACTTCGTTTTTGTGGTTTTAGAGATCTGCAGGCGAAGGGTAAGTATTTGCTGAAAATATTTTTTCATCTAACGTATTTTTCTAAGTAACTGCTAGGTTGCAGCTTCCTTGCATAGGCAGAAAACCCAACCGTCAAAAGCAGAAACTTTAATAGACAAGACTTATTAGCTATAGTCTACACGGTGGCTTTTGTTTCATACTGTTAATACATTGCTATTGTATAGCAGCAGTGTAACTATCAATAAAGGTTAATTTCAACTTCTGCAATGTTACTTCTGTATGAATTCGCTCTTAATAGTCGTGTTAGTGGCCATTTTGTTGGGTGTTCTGAGGTGTTTATGGGAGCAGTTCTGTACTAAACTTTTGACAGGTCAACTGTTGGTAATGCAAATGTCCTCCAATTTTACATCGATAATTAAGATTGTGAAAACGTGAAATTACCTTGCCAACCATTTCTCTTCATGCTCTTTCCCAGTCTCTTTTGGAGCTGCATAAGCGTCGTAAAGCGGTGACGGAGCCCGAGGCACGGTACTACATGATGCAGCTGGTAAAAGGCTGCCAGTACCTCCACAACAACCGAGTGATTCATAGAGACCTGAAGCTGGGAAACATCTTCCTCAATGATGACATGGATGTCAAGATTGGTATGTCATGCACTCCAGAATGTACACGAACACACGTGGTTGTCACGGCCGACAGTATGGCCAACACTTCTACATGCAGCCCTGTGTAAACCCCTGCTTGTCTTGTCCTCTACAGGGGACTTTGGCCTGGCCACTAAGATAGAGTTTGACGGTGAGCGTAAGAAGACCTTGTGTGGAACACCCAACTACATCGCTCCAGAGGTGCTCTGTAAGAAAGGACACAGCTTCGAGGTTGACATTTGGTCTCTAGGCTGCATCCTGTAAGACTCCACACACCCTTCTTCATGCAGGGACCATCCAACCAATATTCACATTTTAATAATTTAGCAGACAATTATTCAGCGATGTTGTTCAAAGTCTTATTTGTCAAGTGCACCGAATAAAATGCGTCATTCTGAACAGTTAAGTTCTTGTGACATGATATCTGATTAGTAGTTAAGAAACATTTAATTGAAAGTAATACGAGAAAATACAAACTATTCATAACAATAGTGACTAGAAGTTGTTTCCGATAATGTAGAAATGGGGAATATGGACAGTAGAAATTTGCCATTCCTACAACTTTATTTGGGTCGCTCATGGGTTTGTCTTGATCCCCCCTTAGATACACCCTGCTGGTGGGTAAACCTCCTTTTGAGACGTCGTGTTTGAAGGAGACCTACAACCGAATCAAAAAGAACAACTACACCATCCCCTGGGTGAGTACCACCATCCCCTGGGTGAGTACCACCATCCCCTGGGTGAGTACCACCATCCCCTGGGTGAGTACCACCATCCAGGGGATGGTGAGTACTTCCATCCCCTGGGTGAGTACTTCCAGGTCGTATTCCTCCATCAGGGCTGCATATTTATCGTGGGTGTTTTTGGAAAAGTGATGGGGGTGCATAGTCATTCCCATTAAAACTGCTTTTGCAACCACTGCACATCGGGCCTTAAATGAGGCGGTTGCCGCTAACTGAACGTGCAATGTGGAAACTGTTTTTACTTTTTATCTCTGTCCATAATGCATATGCAGTAATATTGGCTTAACTGTTTTGCTGCATGTATAGACCCATTTGGAGTGGACGTCACGGTTACGTCACTGAAGTTTGGGAAGGAAACTGTGGGAACAAGTGTAGGGAAACGGACAAGATCCTCGGACTGAAGGAAAACGTCTTGTTGTGCCGTTGGATGTCTGGATAGAAATGCAAAAATGATGGCCTTCATTTGTCTAGAATACCGTTTTCGGAGCCAACCTTTGAAGCTAAATGCAGACGTTTATGGTTGCAAGCCAGTAAACAGACAGACGACTCTGCAGTGCTTATTTCATATCACGCTAGGTTTGTTTATCACACACAGGCAATGACATCAGTTATAATAATTATATAACATAATTTATATAATTATATCTGTGATATGACATTTACTTTACAAAATAATTGGAGAAAACGTCCTGATGATCCGTATTCCTATGTTGTAAAGACGTTACTGTCACTTTCTGACACCAGTTGGGCTCCGCCCACAAAAATGTAATCGCTGTTTACTAACTCAAAAAGGGTCTATTCGTCTGTAGTTGCTGTAGTTGCATGTGCGTGTGCATCTTCTACCTGACTTTCTATTGGCTTCTGTTAAATCTGTGCCCTCCCCTTTCTGATGTCACAGATGTAATCTTCTGTTTACTTTTCAATTTCCTGGTTGCTATAATTAAGAAAAAATGTCAGTTGATCTCCCCGGGGGCGAGGAGAGATGACGCTAACTGTTAACACGGCCCATCAGCCGATCATAATTCATCAGGTTTAGAGTTTTTTGGAAATTCATTACAAAATGTAAAAAAAATTTAGACATTTACATAAGTATTCAAACCCTTTGGTATGACACTTAAAGTTTAGATGCATCCTGTTTCCATTAATCAGTCCAGACTTAAAACTTTGATTTGATGAGTGTGTATTAAGGCTCCAGTACACCTTGGTCGCATGGCATGTTGAACCATTTCTCTAATGAAAAGGTCAGTTGATCTGACGGAACAAACATTGAATAGTGTCTGAAGTCATTGTGCCTTTGTTTCAGCTCTGTAACTGAGGGCCTGAACAGGACATTTTCTTAAAGCAGAGGATTATGAGTAAACATTTATAGGAGAATGTTTGTCCTGTGTTTCCGGTCAGTTTTCATGGTCTTAAGATGCTTGGCTTAATGGCTGTTGATGAGCTGAATGTGTCGACAGGCCTCCAGACTGACGTCCTCCACAGTGTCTCTGTTCCCCGACGCCATTTGGTTGCCCCCCAGGTCGTCATGGTTTTGTCTGGTCTCTCTGCAGCACATCAACCCCGTGGCGTCCTCCCTGATCAAGCGGATGTTGCATGCTGACCCGGCCCAGCGCCCCTCCATCTCCCAGCTGCAGGCGGATGAGTTTTTCACGGCGGGCTATATCCCCCTTCGTCTCCCCACCACCTGTCTTACTGTTCCCCCCCGCTTCTCCATCGCCCCCTCCTCTCTGGAGGCCACGCAGAGACGTCCACTCACGGCGCTCAACAACAAAGGTTCAACACATCTTGTTCTGCATTATAATACTGAGATCTGTAAATCGTGGGTAGGTTCCTCTGTGATGGTTTGCCTGTTGCTTTTGTTGGACTGTTGGGGTGGACATCAACATAAGAACTAGATGTGTCAATATCATGTCCATATTGTTAGTTTTATTTGTTGGTGGCTTTCAAGAGAAAATCAACCGTTAAACTACTGTGTTTAAATGACATGAAGGTGTTCACTAGTCTACAAAGATGTCTTCTAGACCATTCAGTTCCTTTTACAATCTCAGTGCAGGCACCCATTTCTCCATTTTCATGATACTTTATAATGTAGTAATTTTCTTGTCTGGTGTTAAACACTGCCAGTGGGTGTTACGGGGACGGGGTGTTAAACACTGCCTGTGGGTGTTACGGGGACGGGGTGTTAAACACTGCCTGTGGGTGTTACGGGGACGGGGTGTTAAACACTGCCTGTGGGTGTTACGGGGTGTTAAACACTGCCTGTGGGTGTTACGGGGACGGGGTGTTAAACACTGCCTGTGGGTGTTACGGGGACGGGGTTGTCTGACTAGTTGTCCCGCTGTGGTTCTCCTGCAGGGTCGGAGAAGGTGGAGCAGAAGGAGGAGCCACTTCAGCGGGAGATTCCCGAGGCCACAGACTGTCACCTGAGTGACCTGCTCCTTCAACTCAACACCTGCAATGCTGCCAAGCCCTCCGAAAGGCCCCTCGTTCGCATGGGTAACACCTATGACGCGTTTCCCAGATTGTAACGGTTTCAGAGTGTCAGTGCCAATACATGACATATCTAGGGTTTGCTGACCTTTGTCTGACCTTTGCTTACAGAGGAGGCTGAAGATCCAGCCTGCATCCCAATCTTCTGGATCAGCAAGTGGGTTGACTACAGTGACAAATATGGGCTGGGTGAGAACCACACTCCTGTTGCCGGGTGGCGTCTAATAAAGTGGGATGCACCGTAAGGTTTAGTATCGTGTGTTGCAGGGTGAGGTTTAAAGAAGTTTTGTGGTGTGTGTTGCAGGTTACCAGTTATGTGACAACAGTGTGGGTGTCCTGTTTAATGACTACACCCGGATGATCATGTACACTGATGGAGACAGTCTTCAGTACATCGACAAGACTGCTGCCGAGAGCTACCTCAGTGTCCGGTCGTATCCCCCGTCGCTGGCCAAGAAGGTGAACCTCTACGGCTGGAATGTGGTTGACAGATTTTGTTTTAACATCATGTCAGTAGCTTGGGATTGCCTTGCAAAAAATAAATCCAGAGGTGCTCTCCACGTGCTGCCTTTTTCTTCACCCTTCAGGTCAACTTGTCTTAAGATTCCCGCTCTTTCATCTGTCACCATGGAAACATTTGCAGTGGGTCCCCTGTTAACTAGTAGTGGTTGTCTGAATTGGCCAGATGGTTTCAGCTGATTTAAGGAAAAGTTTAGTAATTGGTGTTTTGTTGGTTGTGTAATACCTGACCTACATTTTTATCAGGCATTGAATAATGTTTAGCTATGAAATTGGTACCAGGGTAGGCTGGTACAAACCATTGGCCAAGTGTTTTATGAATTCTGGTATTTAAAAAAAAAAAAAAAAAAAAAAAAATTTCAGTTCCCTAAATATTTCTCCAGTTGGCCTTGGCTGAATGATGACTTGGTTGCTACGTGATTGCAGAGCATTGATGTTGAGAGAAAATTTGTCAAAACATGTAATTCTGCGCTTCGTGGGTGAAAGGCAACCCAATTCAGACCAGTCTGTGCATTAATCATTTGGGTTATAATGTCCAGTGCTGTTTTCCTGTCAAACCCTTTGAATGGCCTCGTGCTAAAGGGGTGTGCCTCTGTAGATATTTCTCTAGTGCCTTCTGACCTTTGACACCTGACTTCTGTCCTAGATCACGTTGTTGAAGTATTTCCGTAACTACATGTCGGAGCACCTCCTGAAGGCTGGCGCAAACATCACGCCGCGTGACGGAGACGAGCTGGCTCGGCTCCCATACCTCAGCCACTGGTTTAGAACCAAGTCGGCCATCGTCCTCCACCTTACCAACGGGACAGTGCAGATCAACTTCTTCCAGGTAACTGCTCCCATCTTGCACCTCACACCATGAGTTTTATTGTCCTCTCCTCACAGACTGCACCAAGTTAATGGTTTCTAGATGGCGTTATTAACCCGCTCCTTCTTTCCAGGACCACACAAAGTTAATCCTGTGTCCACTAATGGGAGCGGTTTCATACATTGATGAGAAGAGAGAGTTTCGCACATACAAGATCTCTCTGATTGAGGAGTTTGGCTGCTGCAAAGAGTTGGCCAGCCGGATGAGATACGCGCGCATGATGGTCGAGAAACTCCTGGCGTGCAAATCCTCTTCCGCTCACTAAAATGCCAACCAAACAACACTCCTGGCTCTAAACCAATCACAGGAAGGCGGTTGATTCCGGGAAGAAGGCAATTCACTGAAAGAAGGGTCTAAACTTCTCTAAGCTGG
>JACXGI010020850.1:0-10749 GCA_016801175.1 Esox masquinongy | reverse complement strand
TCAATATTATCGCTTGCACAGTGCTCCTTGGGATGTTTAAAGCTTGGGAAATCTTTTTGTATCCAAATCCAGCTTTAAACTTCTCCACAACAGTATCTCGGACCTGCCTGGTGTGTTCCTTGTTCTTCATGATGCTCTCTGCGCTTTAAACGGACCTCTGAGACTATCACAGAGCAGGTGCATTTATACGGAGACTTGACTACACACAGGTGGATTCTATTTATCATCATTAGTCATTTAGGTCAACATTGGATCATTCAGAGATCCTCACTGAACTTCTGGAGAGAGTTTGCTGCACTGAAAGTAAAGGGGCTGAATAATTTTGCATTCCCAATTTTTCAGTTTTTTATTTGTTAAAAAAGTTTGAAATATCCAATAAATTTCGTTCCACTTCATAATTGTGTCCAACTTGTTGTTGATTCTGCACAAAAAATTACAGTTTTATATCTTTATGTTTGAAGCCTGAAATGTGGCAAAAGGTCGAAAAGTTCAAGGGGGCCAAATACTTTCGCAAGGCACTGTACCTACATAATTTCGCTAAATGCAACTGAACCTTAAGGAAACATTCAGAGAACCTTTAAGAAAAAAAATCAATGTTCCCAGAACATTCCCAGCATTGTAACATGCAGAGAATATTCACAGAACATTCTAAGAACTTTTCAAGAATATTCCCAATGTTGAAAATTCAGAGAATATTCATAGGACATTCTTATAACGTTCCCAGAATGTTTTCAAATTTTTTACCCCCAGAGAAGACTCACATAAGATTTCCTTAACATTCATGGCTGTTCTAAGAACATGTAGAAGACCATCCAGGGTAATCTTTTACAACATCGGTGCATTGTTCAGGGAATGTTCCCACAACCGGAAAATAAGTTCCCAGTTGTTGTTAGTTGGATATACATTAGTAATAACATGAGTAAGGCTGTCACTAATGATTATTTTTGTAATGTAGTATTCTGATGATTAATCAAGTTATTCAGAAACCTGGTCATGTCTGATTCTGATTCCTTAGTGAATGTGAGTGAAATACTCAGGTGAAATGCAAGTTCAGTCGTACAGTAGCGACATACAACCAGGTTGTCTTTAGCTAGTGAAAATCACAGAGCCTTCAAGAAGTAAGATGCCATATAAATGGGCTTAGAAAGACTGCTAGTGGGCTACCATCAATAGAATTCTACTTGGATGCGCTCTTGCTGAGAGGGAACATTATCTACAAGTTTCAAGCTCTATAGGAGAGAATGTTCAGCACTTAAGTTAACCACTACTTGCAGATGTGTCTGAATAGATCCCTTGCTTGTGTACCAAGTTCACAGTGGTTAAAAAATTAATATTAAGAGTGAGAATTTATGGTTGATGTTAAGCAATGATGTTCCCATAAAGATGTTCCACAGATTAGATTAAAAACAATGCATTTTCACAAATTAGTAACTAAATCAAAATTACAAACGCAGCTGCAGAAGTCAAATTAGGTTGATTGTCAAGCTATATGTGACAGCTATAGAGGAGATCTAAAAATTAGCCCTTTGACACTCGAAATTTAAAAGCAGCATTAGGCAACTAATGGAGTTACAAATTGTCAGTGACCGAATTGCAGGTGCATCGGTAACAAAAATGGAACAACACAAAAAAGTCCATGTCAAAGGGAAAAATAAAATCAACATATTGTTTTAAATTAATTGCAAAACAGAAAAAAAATGGATAGTATAATTAGTCACCCCCTTCAGTCAATATTTGGTTGAGGTACCTTTGACAGCCATGAGTTTCTTTAGATACAGTTAGGTCCGGAAATATTTGGACACTCATACACAGTCCCCTTATTTCAGGGGCTCAAATGTAATTGGACAAATTAACAAAAATCGTAAATAAAATGTTATTTTTTAATACTTTGTCGAGAATCCTTTTCAGGCAATGACTGCTTGATGTCTGGAATGCATGGACATCACCAAACGCTGGGTTTCCTCTTTTGTGATGCTTTGCCAGGCCTTTACTGCATCTGTCATCTGTTGTTGTTTGTTGGTGGGTCTTTCTGCGTTAAGTTTTCTCTTTAGCATGTGAAATGCATGCTCGATCGGGTTGAGATCAGGTAATTGACAACACTACTGTTGTTTGCTCCTTGGGGTTTTAAGGCCGGGTGTTTTGTAAAAGCACTTTGTGACAACTGCTGATGTAAAAAGGGCTTTATAAATAAATTTGATTGATTGATTGAAAATTTGATTGATTGACTTAGCCATTGCAGAATATTCCACTTCTTTGCCTTAAAAAACTCCTGGGTTGCTTTTGTAGTGTGTTTTGGGTCATTGTCCATTGTTAAGTGAAGCGCTGTCCAATCAACTTTGCTGAATTTGGCTGAATCTGAGCAGGCAATGTATCCCTATACCCTTATAATACTGTATAGGGTGTATCCCTATACACCCTATACAGAATTAATCTGGCTGCTTGTGTCTTCTGTCACATCATCAATTAACACTAGTGACCCAGTGCCATTGGAAGCCATGCATGCCCATGCCATCACACTGCCTCCACCGTGTTTTACAGATGATGTGGTATGCTTCAGATCATGAGCAGTTCCAAGCCTTCTCCATACATCATTTGTGGACTTTATTTTTCACTTTGATATTGTTTTATTTGTGTTTATTGGTGGAAAAAACTAATTAAATATACTTTGATTACATGTCGTAACATAATCAAATGTGGAAAAATCCAAGGGGGTGGATACATTTGAGGGCCACTAAGTAGACAACAACTTAGTTATGCTACAACAGCAGCAGAGGATTGCAGGAAGTGTATAACCCAGTAACAAGTTCAATGGAATGAGGGAGGAGCTACTTAATTAGAATGAATTTACATTAATCTGTTGGTAACTGGTTTAAAATAGCAATAAGACACCTTGGGGGCTTATGGCCAAAATAACACAGCTTACAACATTGTATCTTGCTTAAGAACAGTCCTTAACTGTTTGACATATAGACAAAACCATCAAAAGCATATTATAAATAAATAATCAGTAAGTATATTAACTTATCACATATGCAAAAGAATTCAGACCCCTGAACAATTATCTTATACTGTACTACTAAATTACAAATTCTTCATTAAATGTTTGTTGGATTGTTTTGTTTTTTAACACTGAAACCTAAAATGAATTATTGTTACTTGACATTAGTTTTATTTTGGGAAATGTTTTTATGAAATAAATAATGTAAAACTGTTGCCTGGATAGATTTTCCATAACCACACATTGGGCTGTAATGATTACAACATTTTAGTTGACAATTAATTTTCACACAAATAATTGCGATTAACGATTTGTCTATATAGTTAATTTTATGCCACTATAATAGTTTAAGTCTAATAATATTGTAAGAACACACATGGTGGATCTGGAGATGGTTCTTCAGATTTGTGGTGTTTGTGCTTTTGATCGGCACCTTTCTGGAATAAATCCGAAAATTTGGCTCCTCAAAAAAATTGCTTAATTTGGCTTAAAACCAAAATACGCCCAGAGCCGTACAGTTGTATTTGTCTTTGGAACTACCACTAAATCCATGTTGTTAACGAGTGCCTTTCACAAAATGCAACCGCAAAGCAACGTCAATAAAATGTTCTTCACATCATAATATTTCAACTTTATATAAATATTATAGGTTAGTTATTTGAAATAGCCAATTCTAAAACTATTATGTGGGCTTTCCTAATATCGCAAAACGTTTCAATACACAGTAATTTAATTCAGTTCAACATGCGCAAGGACAATTCATTTTATTTACAAACATATGCAATCTGCAATGGGAAAGCAGATATTTTATATATACAGCTCTGGAAAAAATTAAGAGACCACTGCAAAATTATCAGTTTCTCTGGTTTTACTATTCGTAGGTTTGAGTAAAAGGACATTTTTGTTTTATTGTATAAACTACTGACAAAATTAAATCCAAATTCCAAATAAAAATATTGTCATTTAGTATTTATTTGTATAAAACAACAACTGGTCAAAATAACCAAAGAAATATGCATTGTTTTCAGACCTTTAAATAATGCATAGAAAACAAATTCATATTCATTTTTGAACAAGAAAATACTAATGTTTTAACTTAGGAAGAGATCAGAAATCAGTGTGGTTTGGTGGAATAACCCTGATTTTTAATCACAGCTTTCATGAAGATTTCAGTTTGTTTTTCAATTGAATTGTTCACATTATAGGTCACATTAAAAGTGGAAAAAGTTTTGACATGATTTATCTTTGTCTCATTCTTTTACATCACAAAAACCTGGCATTTTCACTGGGGTGTGAAGACTTTTTTATATCCACTGTATATCTCATTGAAATATATAACCGCATTCTAATAACGTCACCATATGACACTATAGGGCTATAGGCTATTGACATTCAACGTAACCACCCCATATTCACAGTGACAATAACCTTTATTGAGTGGAAATAAACTGATTTAACACTAGGATCAACACCTATGAGACTTACAATACACTAATAGACACTACATGAATACATGGTGCAAACCATCAAGAATGTACCAGTATAATGCAGTATGACGGGATACTGCATCGTACATAGCCATTGCATAGCCAAAATCAATGTCCTCACCAAATGAACAAGAACAAACTCACAACAACCAGTCACATTTACTCATACGACCAAGAAACAAGAAAGAATACCGGGAGGAACAACACATTTGGGATTCAGGCTTTCCCAGAGTTTCCAGCCAAGCTGCTGGACCTAAACACAGACGTATGCCACCATGCACACTCAAAGGCACAGCCAGCTAGGCGACTGAAACTGAACATGCTTCACACCAGCAGCAACGATCTAAAGCAAGCAATAATAATAAATAGCTATTAACAGGCCCGGCGCCAGGATAAACGTTTCTGTTTTTTGATCTCCTCCTGCTGTGTTTCATTCCTAAATGCAACTGAATACAAAAACACTAAGCCCCTTTAAGACCCCTCATGGTGCCAGCCCTGATAGTAAAAATACATAAAAACCCATCAAATTTACCAAAGCTGATTATTGTTTGAAGACAAATTATATCTAAAAATCTAAACAACAAATCTAATGCACACAACAGCTATAAACCGAAAGTTTCAAACAACCGGAGATAATGCTAGGTCCAGGGTTGCCAGATTTTAGTGACTGTATACTGCCCAATTACCCGCAGACTAAAAAAAAAATTACCTGCACACTGTCAATAATAATAGCCCAATTGGGTGGGAAACCACCCCATCTGGCAAAACTAGCTAGGTCAGGTGTCAGCTAGTTTTCTTCAGTCAGCTAACTGCCACTCCTATCAGCAACATGAAAAATGTTGACATAAGGCTAGGCCAGCTAGAAGGCTCTGCTGTGTCAAAGAATATGCCCAACACGGTAAACTCGAAATCTGATTGGTTAATTAACATGACAATCAACAATATGGTCCTGTTCACTTCAACAGCAGTGAGCATTCACTCGAAATTCTGAAGGCCTCTAGTTTACCAGGAGACAGCACAGTTGAAAAATCTGATTGGATGTCTTTTATTTATATGAACTGATGGGAATGAACATTGTAAAATAAATATAGCTTTAATGAAAACATAAATAAAATAATTAATAATGAAAAAATAAAATAATAAAAAAATAATTTTCTGATTCTGACCATCTTTAGGCCAGCAGCGAAGGCCTTGTTGGCCCTGTCAGTCCACCACTGCGATCAGGTAATTATGTAACAATTGCAACAACCCTACCCTCGCATTCATATTTGTTTTTTGTTTGTGAATCTTTTACTGCAGTAAGAGCTTTATGTATTTTTATATTTGCTTTGCACAGAGTGTCAGAGTGGCAGATTTTCCCCAGAATGTTAAGGTTTGTTGGACAACTCTTGTGTGCCGCAATTAAGATCAGGAATTTTACTGGGCCACTGTAGGACATTCAGCTTACTGTTCTTAAGTAACTTCGTTGTTGCTTTGTCCTTAGGATCATTGTCCTGCTGAGAGGTGAATTTTCAAATGAAATTCAATTGAAAATCAAACTGAAATCTTTGAGGGGGAAAAATAAAAAACTCACAATAACCTGGGTGCATAAGTGTGCACACCCTTAAACTAATACTTTGTTGAAGCACCTTTTGATTTTATGACAGCACTCAGTCTTTTTGGGTAGGAGTCTATTAGCATGGCACATCTTGACGTGGCAATATTTGCCCACTCTTCTTTGCAAAAGCGCTCCAAATCTGTCAGATTGCGAGGACATCTCCTGTGCACAGCCCTCTTCAGATCATCCCACTGATGTTCAATTGGATTCAACTCTGGGCTCTGGCTGGGACATTCTAAAACGTTAATCTTCTTCTGGTGAAGCCATGCTTTTGTGGATTTGAATGTGTGCTTTGGGTCGTTGTCGTGCTGAAAGGTGAGCTTCCTCTTCATCTTCAGCTTTCTAACGGACGCCTGAAGGTTCTGTGCCAACGTTGCCTGGTATTTGGAACTGTTCATAATTCCCTCCACCCTGACTAAGGCCCCAGTGCCGGCTGAAGAAAAACAGCCCCAAAGCATGATGCTGCCACCACCATGCTTCACTGTGGGTATGGTGTTCTTTGGGTGATGTGCAAAGTTGTTTTTGCGCCAAACATACCTTTTGGAATTATGGCCAAAAAGTTCAACCTTGGTTTCGTCAGACCATAACACATTTTCCCACATGCTTTTGGGAGACTTGATGTTTGTTTATGCAAACTTCTGCCGGGCTTGGATGTTTTTCTTTGTAAGAAAAGGCTTCCGTCTTGCCACCCTACCCCATAGCCCATTCATATGAAGACTATGGGAGATTGTTGTCACATGTAGCACCCAGCCAGTACCTTCCAGAAATTCCTGCAATGTTGCTGTAGGCCTCTTGGAAGCCTCCCTGACCAGTTTTGGTCGTGTATTTTCATCAACTTTTGAGGGACTTCCAGTTCTTGGTAATGTCTCTGTTGTGCCATATTTTCTCCACTTAATGATGACTGTCTTCCCTGTGTTCCACGGTATATCTAATGCTTTGGAAATTCTTTTGTACCCTTCTCCTGACTGATATCTTTCAACAATGAGATCCCTCTGATGCTTTGGAAGCTCTCTGCGGACCATGGCTTTTGCTCTGAGATGCAACTAAGAAAATGTCAGGAAAATCCTACTAGAACAGCTGAACTTTATTTGTGATTTATCAGAGTCACATTAAATGATGGCAGGCGTGTAATGACTTCTATTTAACATGAGTTTGAATGTGATTGGTTAATTCTGAACACAGCCACATCCCCAGTTATAAGAGGGTGTGCACACTTATGCAACCAGGTTATTGTAAGGTTTTTATTTTAGATTTTTCCCCCTCGAAGATTTCAGTTTGTTTTTCAATTTTCAAGGGGTGTGTAGACTTTTTATATCCACTGTAGTCTGACCAATGTTCCTTCAACAGAGGGATTTAGTTATGTAATCAACACATTTCAGTTTTTTATTTTTCTTAAATATTTTGCCAAAATAAAAACCAATATAAACTTAATTTTGAGTTTCAGTGCTTTAAAAAATAATATCTAATTCAACAGAATTTCAATGTACCATTTGTAATCCTATAATATGAGAGAATTGGTTTAGGCACTTTATGTATGGTTGTTTGTCATGACAGTTATGTTAAGGTGATCCCGCTACATAGAATGAAATACTCTTATCCTAAATTCCTATGATTGAGATGTAAGGGATAATGAACTAACTACCAACCTACCTGCACATGCTTATTTCCATTTCCCAACATAGACTGAAATGCAGTAGTTTTTGTGTCCGGCTCAAATATTGGAGTGACTGGTACTGTACTAGAATCATCCATCAGCTCCTTAATCTTGTTATAATCCTCAGAGACATCTGCATTAAAGAAAAGATTCAGGACAAATTACTAAACAGTTTTAGAAATGACAAGAGTGAAAAGTGCAGTGGGTATGACCCCATGCTGCTGCAGTATATGTACACCAGAGGCAGCGGCCTAGATTGCTTTACCACTCTACACCATGACTTGTTGAGTTCTGGTAAGTGCTTGACTTGATTTAATTATATTGGAATAGGAGAAGACAGGCGTTTTACCTGGGAGGATCAAGCTGTTGTGGGTCTTGAGTGAGATCTCGAAGGATTTTTCTAGTTTAGACTTAAGCTGCACCACAATGTGATCCTATTGTGGAAAAAAATATGATTTAGTCCAGTTTTTATCATGATTTTGCATTTTACCACAAATAAGTCAAAATGAAGTGTACCAGGACTTCATATGGTGCCTTCCAAGTCTATTGTATGATGCCTCAAGGCCATCTAGAGGGCCACATATATGTCACTAATCCAGAGCCAATACATGTTGTCCGCGGATCTTAAATTAATTTTATCTAAATAAATGTCCTTGAAAAGTATTAAATTGTCTTATTTCCTTGTTTTAAAGGTCTTAAATATTATTTATTAAGTGAAATGAATAGGTGATGTAAAAAATGTGTGGTTTGTGAACACATTTTAGCTCGTCGTGCACATAGGAACGATTTCAGTCAGATTGTTAGATGTCCGCAAGACACGTGACAGTCGGCTGCTTTTCTCCCAACACTGTTGTTCATGAGGTAGTTAGCCAGCCAGTACCAAGCTAGATCAGCTGTTAACATTTCCGCAGGTACCATGGGATTTCTCTCCCATTTGTATCACAGAAGACAGTTCCGCGGAGTACAGTCAGAACGTTACTGTTAGCAGTAGGCTTACTGCTCTAACAACTGTGGGTACAGGCACTTACAGACAGACGGCGATAAGCAACAACTGAACTGAGATAAAATTCTGCCTACCGTGTGTGCATCCATGCGGGGGTTTACACGATAGCTACCGCGGCTGAGTTTGAGTTGGTTACCATAGTAACAATAATGCTGTGGTGAAACTAGGTTTGGTATGTTGTCTAAAAATTACTTTGCAAATGTTGTACGTATTTGTAAATTAAATTAAAATTAAAGACAACTAAATGAAATAATGTAGTTAGCTAGGTAAGCAGATTATTTGTACTTCTTATCTGTTTGCAATATTATTCTTGTTATAAATATTAGGCTATAGGCCTATAGTTATAATTTTATAAATTATTATAGTTATTAGTTGAACAAAAGTTAGTAGGCTACAAGACGGAACCAGAGATCACTAGCCCTTTTGGCATCGAGATAAGTAAACCATTATGTTCATGATGGGGACACTAGCCACATACTGGAGGGAATTAAACAACATTGGATGGAGATGCAGTAGCTCACTAACAATGTACACTGAACAAAATTATGAACGCAACACTTTTGTTTTTGCCCCCATTCATCATGAGCTGAACTCAAAGATCTAAGACTTTCTCAATGTGCACAAAAGGCCTATTTCTCTAAAAAATATTCACAAATCTGTTTAAATCTGTGTTAATGAGCAATTCTCATTTGCCGAGATAATCCATCCACCTCACAGGTGTGGCAAATCAAGATGCTGATCAGACAGCATGAGTATTGCACAGGTGTGCCTTAGGCTGGCCACAATAAAAAGCCACTCAGTTAGGTATAGTACCAGTATGGTACCAGTTGCGATGTGTGCCGCTTTTATTAATAGTAGGCTTGGATCAAACATGGAATGGCAAAAATAAACATGGAAAGTGAGGTTCCAGAAGTAAAATCAATTGTTTTCAGCCATAGAGATATTAAAAATCATGGATTCCTATATCACTGTGCAATGTAGACGTTCTGTTCTTTGTTAAGATGGTGAAACAATTTGTATGTCCATGTTGTGGCAATCATGTGACAACACTGAAGAAATTACACTTTGCTACAATGTAAAGTAGTGAGTGTACAGCTTGTATAACAGTGTAAATTTGCTGTCCCCTCAAAATAACACAACACACAGCCATTAATGTCTAAACCGCTGGCAACAAAAGTGAGTATACCCCTAAGTGAAAATGTCCAAATTGGGCCCAAAGTGTCAATGTTTTGTGTGGCCACCATCATTTTCCATCACTGCCTTAACCCTCTTAGGCATTCAACAGAGCGTCACAGGTTGCCACTGGTGTCCTCTTCCACTCCTCCATGACGACATCACAGAGCTGGTGGATATTAGAGACCTTGCGCTCCTCCGCCTTCCATTTTAGGATGGCCCACAGATGCTCAATTGGGTTTAGGTCTGGAGACATGCTTGGCCAGTCCATCACCTTTACCCTCAGCTACTTTAGCGAGACAGTGGTCGTCTTGGAGGTGTGTTTGGGGTCGTTATCATGTTGGAATACTGCCCTGCGGGAGGGGATCATGCTCTGCTTCAGTATGTCACAGTACATGTTGGCATTCATGGTTCCCTCAATGAACTGTAGCTCCCCAGTGCCGGCAGCACTCATGCAGCCCCAGACCATGACACTCCCACCACCATGCTTGACTGTAGGCAAGACACATTTGTCTTTGTACTCCTCACCTGGTTGCCGCCACACACGCTTGACACCATCTGATCAAAATAAGTTTATCTTGGTCTCATCAGACCACAGGACATGGTTCCAGTAATCCATATCTTTAGTCTGCTTGTCCTCAGCAAACTGTTTGCGGGCTTTCTTGTGCATCATCTTTAGAAGAGGCTTCCTTCTGGGACGACAGCCATGCAGACCAATTTGATGCAGTGTGCGGCGTATGGTCTGAGCACTGACAGGCTGACCCCCCACCCCTTCAACCTCTGCAGCAATGCTGGCAGCACTCATATGTCTATTTCCCAAAGACAACCTCTGGATAT
>JACXGI010020849.1:0-10750 GCA_016801175.1 Esox masquinongy | reverse complement strand
CCTCTGAGCCTGGGTCCTCTCTAGGTTTCTTCCTAAATTTCGGCCTTCTTAGGGAGTTTTTCCTAGCCACTGAAATTCAACACTACTGTTGTTTGCTCCTTGGGGTTTTAAGGCCGGGTGTTTTGTAAAAGCACTTTGTGACAACTGCTGATGTAAAAAGGGCTTTATAAATAAATTTGATTGATTGATTGATTGATCATCACTAACATCCGCGTGTACATGAAATGGCATGGACAGATCAGGTTGCGGGTGCACCAGGTGTCTTTCCAGTCCTGAGCAGTTTCCAGCTGGCCCACACTTCGCTGGCATTTCTCTGCCTATTCCCACTTCGCTCCTTTCCACTTGAGGTTGGTAAGTGGTGTGGCAAGGACAGCAAAGCTGGGTTTTAATTTTTTGATACTGGCCCCAGAAACCTCTGGGGAGTGGGTAGGTCATGGGGAGTGGAGGAGGTCATGGGGAGAAGCGTAATTCATTGGAAATAGAGGAGGACGTGGGTATCAGAGGAGGTCAAGGGGAGATGAGGTCATGGGGAGTAGAGGAGGTCATGGGGAGTAGAGCAGGGCCCGGTTTCCCAAAGCTCTATGATGATCGTATGATACATGTAAGTGCCACGCGATTTTATCAGTGTGTTTCCCGAAAGCATCGTTACTTAATTCAGTAGCACGTAACATCGCTCGTTAATTAACGAGTGCTCCGGACCACTCGTTAGTCCATCGTATCAGGCACTTTACTGTTTTTGTGAAATAGCACCTCCCTCAACATGCGAGGAGTGATCGCGAACAGTTAATATTAAGGCGAATAAAAATTAACGCAACAGTTTTGATTTAGACCAATTTATTTTGAAAAATTATATAACAAGTGTGTGAGTGGATGTAAATATAATTGTTTGCATTTTCCTATTGATGCTAGCTAGCTAAATAGTAGTAGAATACATCACCAGCGATATTATATGTTTCTGATAAGTAATGAAGCTATATCGAAATGCAATGAATATGATATTTTTCTAAACGTATGCATGCCTAATTCCATTCCAAACCACAAAAATGGCCTAATTCCATTCCAAACGGCCGTAACGTGGCACTTACGATGCACTTTATAAAGTGTGACCATACCTGGTGGTTTGGGAAACAGGCGTCAGTCCGTCGTAACAAAGTCCATCTTAAGGTTACGTGCATCGTTAAACCGTCGTAAGTGCCATGTTATTGGGAAATTGGGCCCAGGTCATGTGGTGTAGCAGAGGCAGAGCTTTAATGGGTGCAATGGGTGCGCGGCACCTATGGCAGCCAATCACAGGGGCCCCTAAGAAGTTTATCTTATGGTTGAAAAAATTATAGCAAGAATAGAAGAATATAGCAGAATAAAATTATATTATGATTAATTTGCTACATTATATTTAGTTGACACTGAAGTGATAAACATCTATATTTTTTATGATTCAATAATCCATTTGTATGATCGACCAGTCTGTGACCTTGGGAGTGTAGCCAGCGTTGCCAGATGGAACAATTTCCCCCATAATTGGGCTATTTTTAATGACTGTGTGTTTTTTATGTGGAGTCCGCGGGTGATTGGGCCTATATAGTCAGTGAATCTGGTAACACTGGGTATAACGTCGGATTTTGTCGGCTCGTTTGCTAAGGATCTGAACAGTGGAAAATTAACAAAACATAAAAATGGAACGTAGATATGTCTGCCACTCAGAGTAAAGAAAAGCAATACAAAAATTAAATCTAATGATATGTGCCCTTGAGAAACGTCTTGAGTAAAGTTGTTGAGCAGCAGAAGCAAGAGAAAATGGATAGATCTGACGTAACAATGACAGGAGCAGCATCGCAGTTTATAGCAAAAGAGAATTACAGTTATGATCCAAGTCTAAAAGCAGCTAGCAGCAAAGCTTTGTAACTGAAGGTACGTTTTGTTGTAGCCTAATAACAAGCTTCTGTTCGTCATGGTACATGAAACGTACATACATTTTTGGGAGAACAGTATTAAATATTTATATTATCTGCCTATCTTCTAGTTGGGAAATCAGGTAGCAAGACTTTTGCAATGATGTGTGGTAGTAGGGGGGGCCACCGCAGCTAAGGTTCGCACCCATGGGAGAGAAAGCTAAGTTCCGCCACTGCGGTGTAGGGTAGGTCATGGGGAGTAGAGGAGGTCATGGGGAGAAGGGTAGGTCATAGGGAGTAGAGGAGATCATGGGGAGAAGGGTAGGTCATTGGGAGTAGAGGAGGTTGTGGGAATTAGAGGAGGTCAAGGGGAGAAGAGGAGGTCATGGGGAGTCGGGTAGGTCATGGGAGTAGAGGAGATCATGGGGAGTAGAGGAGGTAATGGGGAGTAGGTTAGGTCGATGGGAGTAGGGTAGTTGGTCTTTGCAGCTGTCCTGTCTGGATCTATTTCAATACCCTTACCTGAGACGAGGTGTCAAAGAAACTTACTGGGGCTTCAGGAAATTTGAAGGTTTTTCATGTTTAAGGTTAAGTTGGCATCATTAAGTTTACTGAAAACAGATGCTGTTATTTGTGTTTGGGAGTAGACTTCAGTGTATAGTCAAAACAGCTGACCCCTCGCAGTTCCCCAAGCAGTCTTTCCATTACCTGTGTGAAGTCACTTAGCATTCTTAAGGCCAAATGGCATTGCCTTAAACTGATACAACCCAAAAGATGTATATTTGATCTTCTCCAGCTCCACTTGCCAATTGTCAAACTGGAGGTCCAATGTACCGAACCAAGAGGCAACAAGCAAGGATTATCACGGTTATCATTTATTCAGTCAAACCTCTGAAATCAGCACAAAACTGTTAGGAAACCTTTGCCAACCAACACCACTGGCGTTGTCACATTGACTGGGATGGTTCGATTATATTATCTTTTACCATTTTCTTCACATTTTCAGATGATTGTTTTCTTGAGAGGTGACATGATAGAAACTGGACTGGACCTGCATGGAGGTGCTGCATGGTATGGTCCTTCCCACTGTCTTTCAACCAACAGGCGGCCATGCGCGGGAGAGAGGCTGCACCTTAGGATGTTGACTCCTGGGCAGTTCTGAAATATGTGGATGAATCTGAGAGGGAATGACCTTAAGTGGACAGATCCAAGGGCATGGCACCATAAAGGCTAGAGTAGCTTAGGCCCTGCAGTGTCACCTGGGTCTAAGCTGTTGAGGAAATAAATCTTCAGCAAGGAGTTGTGTCCTTAAAGGTCAATTTATATTCATGTTTTGGTCAGGGAATCTAGCCCCAAATGAGCG
The DNA here is from genome assembly GCA_016801175.1 of Esox masquinongy. Classification (NCBI taxonomy): domain Eukaryota; kingdom Metazoa; phylum Chordata; class Actinopteri; order Esociformes; family Esocidae; genus Esox; species Esox masquinongy. The sequence goes on along the minus strand of JACXGI010020849.1, from coordinate 7,498 downwards.
GAAAAGCCAGGCAGTCCTCAGCCATGACAGTGGTTCCCAGGGTCCGCACAATCCCAGGCTTAAGTGAGTTAGCTTTTCCTTCAGTGGTGTGTGACTAATCATCTGCCAGACCAAAGTCTCTGGAGTCCCCTGTGATGAGCTGCTCTCCTGGTTTAGCCAACGTCTCCCATAGTTGCCTCTGAATCAGGATATAGGTGGATCCTGTATCTAACACAGCCTCATGTTGGATGCCCCCCGAGTGTCACTGGGGACCAGTTACAAGGCGGGGAGCAGGGTTGTTTTCTAATTCCTCTCTTGTGACTTGATTGTTCACCATGGCCCAGTAGTACTGTACTTCTTTGAAGCCACATCCTTTTCAACCATACATCCGTAATTTCACAAGCTGCACAAAAGTCAGGAGCGATGCTCTTAAGTTGCGAGCAAAAGAAGGAGTGCAGTTGTTCAAGAATCCTTCTTACTATTTCAATCGCTGACATGTTAGGCTTTTACTTCAGGCACAACACTCACAACGCTGGACCTTGAAAAGTGGTTCTCACCTGTTCTTCAACTTTGGCTTCGTAATCTTTAGGTAAAAAAGCAGGTGGAAATCTTTTAATATCTGCCCAATTTGTGACATTGGCCTTTTGCTCTATGCACAGTGTCCTGGCCAGGCTTCACATTGCTTAACAAAATACATCTGTAGCAATTAAAACATCTGTGGCATTCTGGTTTTCGAATATAGGAAAATTTGTAAGGATCAGGGGCTTTCGATACGTGGAATGAGAACTTGATGAAGGTCCACTTGAGATACCGCTCACGTGAGGGGCATGACTGAAAAGGGTGCTAGTGGATTTCACTTTTGAAATTTCCTTCTCCCATTTCTCACTTCCATTTCTCTGAGCATGCATTCCACCACAGCCTGCTCCAGCTGAGTTTTTTATGACATTTTCCATGTTCTCAACTCATTGCTCTACATAGCCTCTGAAACTGAACTGTTCAAAGCACTTTCCGGACTGTTAACTTTGTCTTAGAATACTTTCACATTATTACAGACTTCCTCTAAGTCAACTTGTAGTAGTCGATGTGGCATCAGTGGCATTTATGCCATCCTCAAATACAACTCACTTAATAATGTTGACATATCAGCCACAGGGTTTGGAATGTATCACCAGACACAGGGCAGAAGGGGGGTGTGACTGCCATATCTGAAACACCTTGGCCCACTTCCTCTTCACATGAATCAATGTGAGTTTGTAACCTTGAGCAGTTAAGGTCTGACCTGACGTCAGTCATATTATCATCAGTGTACATATATGGGTCACCAACATGTAACAATTGTATTTAATCAAAAACTGAAACGATGCTCCAAAGAACCACTGTTTTCCTGACTGAGTGTACCAATGATAAGAGGCCAAATGATATTAAGTAAGCAAAATAAGCAAAGAAATTTTAAATATTTCATACCAGGCTTTCTTAAATACAACTCAAAATTAAACACAATCTCCCTTCAAAATCCAAAATAAATAAATTGAAAAAAACAGGTACAAAATACATCAAAAAATAAATAAATAAATAGATAAAAAGCTGCCACTAGATTACTGTAGCTAGGACACTTTGGAGAGTCCCTTTCTGGCTCATGTCCATGGTGTTCTCAATAAAATAATAATCATTGGTAGGAAAGTTTATAATCTGCAATAATGAGCACATAAAACATGATGGAAACCGTAATATTTGGTCTGGAAATGTTATTTCACCCCAAGATTTGTTTAGCCAGCTTCCCAACAAACAGCAACCCTTCAACCAAAAGGAACATCTTCCCTGGCAGTGTCACAACTTGTTGCTGTGGATGTAATTAATGCTGCAGATGGTATGCTGCCTCCCTCTACTGGCCACACATGGAACTGAGCCAAACCCCAACCTACCTCACTGTTGCTCAATATTCACACGCCTCAAATCCTTCAGTTGGCCGGCAACTCTCTCCACTGCAACTTTCAAGGAGATGATAGATTTATTGTTTAGTAAAATATTCTAATGAAATCACATTAGCCAGAACTGATGGAGGGACAACCCTCCAAATAAAGCTTCTCAGCTTGTTTGATTCCCAGAAACATGCTGAATGAAGTGTGGTCACAAACACACACACACGCATACACACACGCGCATACTCACACCAATATGGATGCAGACATGGATAGACATGTACGCATACTGTACATGTGCAAATGTTTCTATGTGTGTAAACACACACACACAAACACACACACACACATCAATAAGCCCTTTGAGCTTAAAGGCCACAGGATAACAATCATAGCAAAAAGGTCTACATGGTTAATGTAGGTCAAAGCGTGTGACCCCCCCCCCTGTACTGTCCTGGACAATTGGCATTTAGTGGAGGAATAAACAAATGTAACAGAGGAGTGGAGGTCGTCTGAGGAAATGGCCGGAGAGGCCTGGACAGGCAGTGGAACAGGCCAGGGGGATGGGTCGTTAATCCAAAAACCAGCTTGACGCCAACAAACATAGACATAGCCATAAAGATCTGTGCACAACGGGGCACAGGGCTTCTCCTGGAAACTGGGCTTTCTAACAAAGACATAGTTGTGAATTTCTAGGAATTACTGGCTGTGTAGCTGCACAATGTGGCCTACATCATAACTTTAAGGCTGGAATTCATTCAAGTCTGCCATTGAAATGTCTAGGCAGTGTCTTTATTTACTACATTCATCCCCATGCACTCGCAACTTAATTCAGAAAAGATAAAGCACACCTGTGTAGGAGGTTACCTGGTAGTGTTTGTTGGTTTCTTTACAGCACTCGACACCAGTCTCTGAGTTCATTTGACCATGAAACTGTGTAAAAACTGCAATGCTGTTTGCTAGATTGAGTCAAATCTTAGTTCTCTCCATCCTGACCTGACTGAACCAAAAGTGATATTAAAAAAGAGGGATGGATGATGGATGTATAAAGCAAAATAATAGGTGAAAGGTATTCCCCAGAGGCAACGGCGAGAGGCCAGTACAGCCACGGGCTATACATTAAACCGTTGCTCATTTGTTACAATAACCAACTAGACGTCAATCACCATAAAGATCTGTGAAAATTAGGCTATACAGGCTTCTTCTGGAAACTGGGCTTTCTCACAAAGACATAGTTGCTGAAATTCTAGGAATCGCCGACTGTGTACTGTGAAGAAAAACCCTCAATGTTTCCTTTGTTCTCTGCATGCTCATAATTAAACCCTGCATGCTTTTTCCCCTTATGCAACGAAAACAGCGTGCAATTATGCAGGCTTCTAAAGATCTCCCTGATCTAAGTTACAAAAGCTGGCTAACTGTGTCTATCTACAACACTACTTTTTAGTTCGGGTTAAGGGTAGGGGTCTGTTTTATTAACTTGGAACCCACTGAAAACAATGTTCAAGCCTCCACTTGAGTGACCTCATCAGATACTATTTGTGCGCTCGGTGAAGGTATAATGGTACTTCCATTACCGCAAGTTCACGTGGGCCTCCATTTTCGTGTGCTGTTAAGCCAGCGAAATTGTAAAACACAAGCTTGTTGGTAATTTCTACCAGTTAAAGCCGGCGTTCCACTACTTTATAACATTTGTGACTGGATTGGTCATTGACCTGCTTCATGCGTTCCCATGCACTGAGATGGGAAAGGCCGCAATATCTGAGGTGTGTCCCTAAACAGCTTGATTTCAGACAGCACTGATAGTAATATTGGAAGGGGCAATATGCAAGATTTTTATAGCAATACTAGCATGAACACAAGCACAAGCACAAGACTAGTAGACAAGTTAATGTTTCAAATAATATTTTTGTAGAAAATTGATCCTGAGATACTCCCCGTTAAACTTTCTCACCGGTCCGTCTTCCAGTTTGCATGATTTCTAATCTCCTTCTAATCGCTTTATATAGTCGCAGTACTATCCTTCCCACCCAGACCACCCTGGACCAGTTAGTACTATACCAGTCAGTACTATCCTTCCCACCCAGACCATCCTGGACTAGTTAGTACTATACCAGTCAGTACTATCCTTCCCACCCAGACCATCCTGGACTAGGTTACACTATTCTGGATCTTGTTTGGTAAGGGAGGAGGATGAGGTGACAAGTCGGGTTATTGTTTAGAGGCAGGATTCAACACAGTGCCCCTTTAAGGCCAACCAAAAGCTGGTTTTAGTAGTATTGCAGTTTGTTATAAAATGAATTTTGACAGCGGAAGTGGACCCCATCTAGTCATGACGAGCAGTGCCCACATACCTTGAACAAGAGTGATGGGCTTTTTGTGCCTTCAAACCTCGTTTTTAGAAAAGCTTTAGCATGCCTAGCTCCTCCAGATGGATGGTACCAGACCTACAGAGCAGTATAGTAATGGGGACTGGACATTTCCTCCCCCTCTTTATAGTTTTTTGTCCACTAATGTGAAAACTGTGGATGTGCCTAAAATCCTCCATAGTGTGCTATATCATACAGTATGCCCACAGAGAGGAATTATGGTGCCTCTAAGTGTGTCTAGACAGCTTTTATTAGTTTAACAAGTTTGATTTTGTTTGTAATTTGATTGGAATTACTGACTGCCTCATAAATAGTGAATAGAATTTTGCCCATTTACAACATTTAGCTTGTCCGAGCTCAGCCATGCAAATGCTGCGTCTACATATTCCCGTATTGAAAATAAAATACATTCAGTGTGTTGATTGGACAAGGAGGATTTGGAGCTGTATAGCAGCATTGACTTATTGCATAAACTGAGATTCAATTGGAGAATAAAAATGGTTGTATTCAATATTAATATATTGTTATTAATAATATTCAATTTTTATTATATAAGCAGTAATGTTTTTGTAAATCATTTGAGAATTAACAACAATTCAGCTTCCTCTCAATATGCCATGAGAGAATGGATTTAAGATGTTCACCATTCAACAAAAACATTCTGGGCTTTGAGCAGGTTCAACGTTTTAAGCAAAAATGGAATAGGCCTAGTTGCAATGCTCACAATTATCCCTGTGAAAAATTTTGCAGACATACATTCAAATCTATAGTGTTATAGCGGTTTGTTCAAATTGAGCCTGGTGATTGCAGGCTGGACTGATTAAAGATTGAACACTGAATACCCCACTTTTATTTCGTCTGTCATGTACATTCCATCACTGCCTGCTTATGCGTTGCAAAAGACAATGTTAGTTCTCTTTGCTAACGCCCAAAGTGCAGACATAGAAAGATCTTCTACCCCTAGATACACAAACTCATAAAAGATTGGATCATTGCATGTCATTTTGAACAAAGGACAGATACATCATCATAAATGCTCCTTTTTTGCCTCGTCTCAGATCAGGCAAATGGAACAGGCCAAGAGCAGAATTCCACTGGCATCTACTGTGTGACACATACGATGAACACATGAAGCAGCTCAACATTAGTATTCTACAAGTCCCTGTTCGCAATTATATGGCAATGTTTAAAATAGCAGTAGAAAAGATGAATTCAGTCAAATAACTTTTATCAACAGATCCATTTACATGCGCTCGATTTGTAGTCTAAATATGTATACTGGACCCCTCACAGTGAAGCCCTACATAAACCCCAACTGGCATGACTTTACTAACATTGTAAATCAATGTCTGCAATACCCCAAAAAATGCTACACGCTGTAATATCCCTCCATTATATAGTTACTAAAATAGAATTATGGAGAATACTGGAGAAAACTACAAAGAGTATTGATGTTCCAAAATTTCATATGCCCCATCTATTACCCCCCTTTCATCATGTTAATAGTACAACAAATAAAATGTGTAGCATTCAACTATATTTTTGCATGCATTTTATGTAAACTGAGGAAGAAAACGAAACGCTGTCCAACGTCACCATAGAAAATATGTGATAATTTTAGGGGGCTGGGAGGCAAGATGGATGCTTGTTCACATACAGTCTTAAAAGCTCAATTTTCCTGTCAGAATCTGTCCTCGGTAACTGCCACTTAACCGTCCCCATTCACTTGGTGCTGTTTGGGCTATTTTGGGAGCTCTGAGCTCCCCTGTTGGTGACGTGTGCTGCTGGGTAAATCTGCTGCACCGACCGCCCCGGCCTGCTACCTCAGATGGCACTGAGAATGACAGTCAGGAGGAGAGGGATGGGGGAGAAGAGGAGAGGAGGCGCTATGCACAGAGCACATGACAAGGATGGGAGGTAGATTGGGGAGAAGTGGTGAGTGGAGATGAGGAGGAGGAGAAGAGAAAGACAGGGTGAAAAGAAAGAAGTGAAGAGGAGGAGAATACGGAGTTCTGTGCACTTAAATGACTGAAGAAAGGGACGGGGAGAAGGGGAAGTTGCAGGAGAAGGAGAAGAGGTGCTGTACTAATGTAAGTCTCCAGATATCTCTCAGGCAAGGTTAGTCAGATGGCCTTGAGTAAAAGAGAGTCAGGACACATAAGAGGGGAGAATTGAGGAGACGAGGTACCACTATACTTCAGATATCACCTCTAGTAACTAGCCATCATTAAAGAGGGAAAAGGAAGAGAGAAGGTGTTACCTCAGATGGCAATTTGAGCAAACACCTCCCTGATTTGGAGGCTGAGGCTCAGAAAAGGAGACTGTTTTTGATTTCCTGTATTTTCTATAGCTGGAAGCATTTGGCAGGGTTCCACATGAGAGGCTGATAGAGAATTCACAAGGAGGCACGATACAGAGAATGGTGCACTTTTGTTGTCACGAAATGAGTGACTCCTTCTAGAACATTTTGTTTATCTGATACTCTGTATATATATAATACTTTGTGAAGCCATGGCGGTAATGCTGTCTCTTGGTTCCAATGTGATATGGCTACACTGTATAGTCAACATATTATCTACAGCACCAGTCAAAAGTGAGACCAGATTTTGGACTGGTCCTGTATTTTCTATTGTTAACAAATAGACGTGTCGGTTGGGAATACCAGTGATGGCTGTAGTAGGATTATAACTCTAAAAAATGTTTCCCGAATGAGGGAATTGGCTCTCACACTTTGAGACACAATTACTGTACCATAAAATCTTACTATCACTGATTTCCCATGTCAAACACATAGCCTTAAAATAATGATTTTTAATATAATTTGCAGAATAATTTAAATTTCATCTACCATGATGAACAGAGGCTGTCATTAGGCTACAGAAATTCATACCTGCAGTTACAAGGCATCCTTGATGGCTGCTGTGGGACCTGGATCATCACTGTCTTCCCTGACATTCTCAAATGACGCTGCCATGCTGCTACTGCTGTCATTGTCACTGTAAGTAGAATTATTAACATTAGGCCTATCAATCTTCTCATCCTGCTGCTGTCATTGTCACTGTTAGTAGACCTACTAATATTAGGCCTATCAATCTTCTCATTCTGTTGTTGCTCAAAGACTTTACCAATTGAGACATTTCTTAAGGCCAGATATGATAAAGTATTTTTATATAGGTTTTGCTTTCTTTTCTCTTTTGAGGGCCAGACATATCTACAGTGGGTATAGAAGGTCAA